>JAMFLO010000401.1:0-29257 GCA_027475765.1 Paralagenidium karlingii
CACCGATCCGTCCACCATACATCCGGCTACCACAGCACCAGCCACTCCCGATCCAATGACCACTTCTCCAGCAACGACACCACCACCGACCACCGATCCGTCCACCATACATCCGGCTACCACAGCACCAGCCACTCCCGATCCAATGACCACTTCTCCAGCAACGACACCACCACCGACCACCGATCCGTCCACCATACATCCGGCTACCACAGCACCAGCCACTCCCGATCCAATGACCACTTCTCCAGCAACGACACCACCACCGACCACCGATCCGTCCACCATACATCCGGCTACCACAGCACCAGCCACTCCCGATCCAATGACCACTTCTCCAGCAACGACACCACCACCGACCACCGATCCGTCCACCATACATCCGGCTACCACAGCACCAGCCACTCCCGATCCAATGACCACTTCTCCAGCAACGACACCACCACCGACCACCGATCCTTCCCCCACTCATCCAGCAGTTACTGAGGCGCAAGTCACCTCGGATCCATCAACAACCCAACCGATGATGTCATCGCCATCGACTAGTGGTTCGTCTACCGTAACAGCATCACCAGACGGCACCACAGCCGCGACAACCGGCCAACCATCGCCTCAATCATCCGAGTCACCGGGTCCCTCTACGGTGGCCGCATCCGGAACTGCCCCATCATCGACTTCAGTACCAGCCTCAAACCCACCAACTGGCGCTTCGTCGACTTCTTTGGATTCCGAATCGCAATTGACAAGTGTCGATGAGACTCCCGTGCCTTCAACGACCCCGTCCTTGCTGAATAAACAAGCCACAGCCCAGTCAAGCAGCGCAGCGAACAACGCAGCACCACAAGAAGCATCGTCGGGTGGCTTGTTTGATGGCTTTTCAAGTGCCGCCGCAGCTGATTCGGGCAAGATTGAGCAGACGCTGCTCAACAACGTTCAACAGCGAGATTCGCCGAATAGTGCGACCAAGCGCAAGGATTCGTCAACTTTCTGGGGTGATATGCAAGTCGGATCTCGAGCAAATGAGCCAGCTGTCTTCCAGAAGACAATGCGCGGGCTCTCGACTGCCATCAGCGAGCTGCGGGATCCCGTTTCACAGTCCACAAACGTTTTGGTCGCGACAGCCGTCGCGTCGAACCTGGTGTCAAGCGCCATCTCTGTGGTGACAAGTGGTGCGTCGACTGTGTCGACGGTGGCCTCCATCACCTCCGCCGGGATCACAGCAGCGGTGGGTCCTGGTGCTGTTCAGCAATTTGCTTCGGGGGCGGATCTGTCGGCATTGTTCATGATGATCAATTACCTGCAGTTTGTCGCCTTGGGGAGCCAAATGGACCTGCCCGGTGCACCCAACTATTACCTGCGCTTTGTGGATTCTCTCGGGTGGTGCAACTTCCAAACGAGTTCGACTTCAGGCATGCCAGGTCCGCCAGTCCGAAATGTGACCAATGTGACGCTGGGGACTGGTTATGTTGGCTCCCAAGATGACTTTTACGTGGCGGACGGCGACATCATTTCTGGAGTCCTGGCCTTTGCGCAACGCATCAACGTCAAACCAGAGGATTTGTTCACCAAAACGGTCATCGCGTTTGGAACCGTCGTCGGGTGTGTGCTGGCCGTCGTGGCGTTCATCTACGCGGTCGTGCGCTTGATTGCACGCAAGCGGTTGGAGATCATCATCCAGCGGCTGAACGATCTGCCGCGCGCCAAACTCTTGTTGCGGTTGCTGATCCAGTCGAGTCTGTCCATTTGTCTCATGAGCGAGTACGCATTGAGCATGACGAGTTCTTTTCAGATGCGGTACGTGGACCATTCGCGCTCCAGCTACGGCTCGCTGGCGACGGCGTCGTTGGCATTGATCTTCATTTGCTGTGGACTCATCGTGCTGGGGGTCGTCAAGCTTTGGAACAAGACCGAAAAAGAACTGGACAATCCGGATTTCAAATTCGCATGGGGTGCCTACTACAAGTACTACAACTTTGAAGATCGATACTTTTTCGTGTTGAAAATGGGCGCCGAAGTGCTCTCGGGCATCATCATTGGCGCCATCAGTAACGTACCATCGCAGCTGTCCTTGTTGATGGCTGTGCAGATGGCCATGTTCGTGTACACCATGGAACGTTGCCCCTACAGTGCCAATTTCCAGGCCATTTGCTCGGCGATCGCGTTTCTGATGAAAATGCTCACTTACGCCATGATCTCAACCTTTTTAACCCGCAAGACGGACCCGCAACTTCGCGATTTCATTGGCACCTTGGTGGTGTTTTTGCAGGTGTTTTTGCTGATGATGTTCAACTCGCGGCAGCTGTACATTCTGTATCGCCAACTGCAGTATGTGCTCGAGTTGCGCCGGCGACGCCTGCAACAGGACAAGTCGGATGTGGTGCGCGACGATCGATTCTCCATGTTCGCACGGGATTCCTTCTACAAACCCCAGGGATCCCCACGAGGACGACGACATCCGCGATCCCAGTACGGGTCGTCGCCTCGGCGAAGTCTGAGTGTGGGTGGGTCTTCGCCGAGAAGAAGCCTGAGACTGGGTGGGTCGTCCCCGCTGTCCTCGCCGATTCCGGCGGCGGCCCATTCGTAATACAACTTGCTTACCTGACGGAGGGAGAGACAGAGAGAGAAACAGCATCAATCAAGCACATTGTTGAATGACTGTTCGAAAAGCCTGCTTTGTGTATGCGTTTGAGAATCCTTTTAGCTCTGTAGAAGCGACTGCATCCGTGCATCCAGTGCGTTGATATTGTTGTGAAAGATCTTCATGTTCGCTTCGAGACTTGACTCCACCTGTTCGTCACAGCGACACAATAGATCGTCCAGAAGAAGTCACCAACCGCTAGACAAGTGTTGGTGGCAGCATCTCTTGGGCGACTCACATTCTGCAGCAGCTCTCGGTCGGAATCCAAGAGACTGAGGATCTGCTCGTTGCTGGTTTCCATCTTTTTCAAGCGTTCACTGCCGACAAACAACGTGAGCAGCACACCTCCAACCACCCACCAAAGAGGTTGTCAACGCACTTGAACCGGATGTTGTCGTCGTGAACAGACTTGAGCGTCGTCAGGCGCTCCACAAGCTGAGGAACTGCAGCTGCTGTCTCTTCCACAAGCTGCTCGTCATACACAGAACAGACAAAACATGTCCGTGTGAGTGAGTAACTCGAGCAACGGACCCGAACGCTGGGAGCCATCAGCTGGAGGTGGTTACCATCAGCTTCTTGTAAATGGCATCGATCCGTGCCTTGTGTTTCTCCTGCTCCAACACCGCTTGGGCCGCCGGGGTTTCTTTGAGCTTGTTGAGCAGCGTGAGTTCATGCACCAGCGCGGCGGTACGGGACTTGATGGCGTCCAGACTCTTGATGTTCATCAACTCGATACGTTTCTCCAGCTGTTTGGCATGCGGCAATAGCGTCAGGTCGTGCGGCGCTCAACTCGAGCCCACGGCGTACTCACCTTGGTGATAGTGGAGCTCAGATCCGATCCAGGACGTGCGTGGGCCACATCCAACACGCTGCCATCCGACTCGAACTTGCCGACCGCGCGCTCCAACGCAAACAGTCGCGACTCCAAGGCCACAATGCGCGTCTTGGCATCTTTTTCGACGGCATTCAACTCGCCGTTGCTGTAGATCTCGTACTGCCATACACAGATAACGGAATGAGATCATCCACTTGTGAACATGACGGCATGAATGGCGTCAAACAACGCACGATCATCGCTGGTTGCTGCGAATTGCCAGAAGAAGAAGAAGAGGACGAGGAGATGTCCATGGGCGTAGGCTCATTGGATGACGCCGTGTGCTGGCGGATGGCTTCCAGTTGCTTGAAGAAACGACTGGTGAGTTCTTTCTGCAGTTGCTGATTCTGTTGGCGCTCGTGGGCGACCATGAGCGAAGCATCAGCCAAGAACGGCTCAAACTCTTTGCGCTGGCGCATGGCTTGCAGATTGATCTGTAGCGTGGCCAATCCGCGCATGATCTCGTCGAATTCGGCTTCTTGCGCGGCGTCAAAGAGTATTTTGTGGCGTGGGTCGGGGTTGCTTGCGCCATTTTGTGTGGACGAAGATGCAGCGACCAGGGCGGTCAGATCTTGCTCCAGTTCTTTGATCTCGACGCTGAGGCGTGAAAAGCGCGCCAGAGGGGACTCCAATTCGCTTGTTTGGGGCTTTTTCCCTTGGGTTTTGGCGCCGATCAACTCGAATTCCGTCTGGTTGGAGAGCAACGAGGAGGGTTCTTTATGATACAGAGCACAACACAGCAACCATCAGCACACGAGCGCAGCATTCTTTGGTTTCAAGCAGTGAGGAGAACGAGAGAGAGAGGGAACGGTTCTCAACTGTAAACTTTGCCCATGAACACTTCAAAGGCCTGAACGGGTGGCACCGTTTCCTCATTGAGCTCCAGGTCATTCTGTCAAAGGAAAGCCAACGGAATGAGTCAGGTGGGGTGGGGAATGTGGAATACAAACATTCAGAGAACAAATGGGACCTTGTCGTAGAGAAGAGAATCGGATGCACTCGTCTGGGACTTGATGGCATGCTGCTGAGACGTCTGCACGGCGGCATACGGCTGGAAAGTCACTTCGGGATCCGGAGTCTCGTACACTTCTGTTGCATTCATTGTGGTTTTAGTTGCTGAGCGGTGATTCAGGGAATGGCTGTGTGGACCACAACAAGATCGACTCCCCAAAGAAGAGATGTGCATGACAAAGGGATTGCTGAAAGTTCTGATGACACTGCTGTGTCTCCATAATGCAATCAGCGTCTCCACTTCGCTGCATCAACGCTCGCGACACGTCGACAAAGCTGTGTATTTGAGTCAAGTGAACGATTTGCGAGCTTTCGCCAGTGAACAATCCGCTGCCGCTGATGCTGCTGAAGCTGCAGACGATGTCCACATGGTTTTGGTTGAAACCCTGCCGGTCGGTGACTTCAATCTCTCGAGCGCCAGCACCACGATGTCAACCTTTGATGCGTTGTTCAGCCACATCAACGCTGCCAAGGAGTCCATTGATTTGAGCGCCATGTACTGGTGAGTTCTTCATACAGCCGGTTCATCGGTTCTCCTCTCATTGATACTGACTGAGCTGACAGGAATCTGCTGGGAAAAGACGACCGCAAAGTGTTTTCGGATGCTGAAATGGCAGCGTTTGGTGCTGAAAGAGGTCAGCAACTGTTTTTGGCTCTGAAACAAGCCGCTGCACGTGGAGTGTTGCTTCGAATTCTCACGTCCAAACAACAGCTTCAGCAACCTGGAGACTTCATGGAACCTATGCTACCCGAAGAGATTGAGGAAATCCGCAAGGATCATCCGGACAAAGTACAAGTGCGGGAGTGGAGCGGTGCTGAATGGTACGGTGGGGGTATTTTGCACCACAAACTCTGGGTGTTTGATCGCCAGCATCTATACCTCGGGAGCGCCAACATGGACTGGAAGTCGCTGGCCCAAGTCATGGAAGTTGGCGTGTTGATGGAGAACGCCTCGTCCCACGAATGTGATTTGCTTGCGGAGTTGCAGCGGTTGTTTGATCTGTGGTGGCTCTGGGCAAGTCTGCCAGTCAGCACGAGTGACTATTTCTCCACGAGCTTCCAGAGTGTGCTGAGAGTACCCAATTGGTCCAGATTTCTTGCCCCAGACAAACGCCACGAAGATCCTTTTGTAGCTGCTCAACTACAAGCAAAATGCAATTATCGAGTCCAATGTGAGTGCCAGTTGCAGCAAAGTCCCAAAGGTCAGGGGACGGCACGGTCCTTCTTTGCGTCAGCTCCCATGGAGACCACTGTGAGTGGCTCACGAACATTTGACCTGCATTCACTCGAGTACACCATTGCTTCAGCCAGACAATTCGTCAAGCTGAATGTTATGGACTTTGTGCCGTTCTCCATGTACCCGTTGGCCACCCACCCCAGAGGATCCATCTGGTTTCCAGCACTTCAAGACGCATTGTTGGCCAAACTCTTTGCGACGCCTGGGATTCAGATTCAACTGCTGATCAGCCAATGGGCTCATACGCGACCCGAAATGCTACAGGCGCTCAAAGCTTTGGAGCAACAAGGCAAGCTGTGCCGCACACTTCATAGCGCCAAGTGCACTGGGACGCTGGAAATCCGCTTGTTTCTTGTGCCTGGGTGGAACCACACGCATGCTCACCATGGTAGTACCCAAGATGATGCGGAGAATCACCAGAAGACCAAAAGCCACTGGCCAAGTTATACGCGGGTCAATCACGGGAAATACATTGTGACGGACCAACGCCTCAACATTGGGTGTAGCAACATGGAGTGGGGCTACTTCTACACCACAGCCGGCGCGAGTTTCAATAGTGATGCGGATAGTCTCAGGACCCAACTCATGGCGCTGTTTGATCGCAACTGGGACTCAGACTATGCGTCGTCTCTCTCATCCTCTGAGGTTTGATGAATGAATTCATATCGAACGCTCATGGTACTCAAGGAAGTCAATTGGAATGGCGAGTCACTCTTAGCACTCAAAAGTGCATCGGAGAAAGGTTTTCATAGTGTTGACATGATGATTACTGTGGCGTTTGAGCGATATTCCTTGACCACTGCTGTTGCTCGCCGCGGATGTGACCCTTGCTTGAGAGTTGCTTCACAAAGTCCTTGCGGAATGGAATGCGCTTTCGAAGCACACTCGACGCGAACGAAAAACGCCAAGTTTGCATTCGCTCCTTCCGTGACAATCCCCAGTCTCAGCAGGTTATCTGCTTTGACACCACCGTTTGCACGCAAACCATCCCCATGGTTCTCAAATAGCAAACGGAGTGCCGTGCAATCCGATG
This sequence comes from Paralagenidium karlingii, assembly GCA_027475765.1. Lineage (NCBI taxonomy): Eukaryota > Oomycota > Peronosporomycetes > Paralagenidium > Paralagenidium karlingii. The sequence continues at coordinate 6,794 of JAMFLO010000401.1, forward strand.
CACACATCTTCTTCAGATCTTCTTGTATCCGACGATACTTGCACTAGTGGCCTTTCACATAGTCGGAGATACATTGCCAGTTGAACCAAGACTCTCATTCCTGCGCGTCTTGGGTCAACTTGTGATGATCTAACAAGAGCCAAACCAATGATCCAAACGATTCCAGGCACTGTTCGTGTTCCATTTGAAGATCTGTAATCACCGTCCCCGTTCCAACTTGGGATGGCTCTCGACATCAACAATGCCGACGCGTATTTCCAACCAGTCGTTCCGCCACAGAAGTTGCATCCTGGCGCGGCGCATTTGCCTTCCCTCATGGCGGCAACCGACAATACTTCGATACGATCGCTGCTGCCACTTTCGTCGTCATGCTCTACGATGGGTCTGTTGCCTATCAACAACGATCAGAAGACTCGACGATGCGATTTTCCTTTAGCAGTCTTGTCGCGCACTCTGGATCGTGTGACAATCACGCTCCGGGATTCCCATTCGTGTGGACGAAAGCTTTCCGTGTACAGCAAATTCATTATTGAATGAACATGTGGTACACTGAAAGCTTTTGGTCGTGAAAGACACTTGTCAAGTGAGTGTTCTGCTGTTTGTGAGTATCACGAGGATTGCCCAGTATTCTTGGAGGTATGTGAAAACGGTCGATGGCGTATCGGATGGCCATCGTTAACCCAGTGCTTGTCAATTCCTGTCAATCAGCACTTCTGTATATTGGATTATGTCGAAACGGATACAGTTGCTCCACAGACATCAACGTGGCTGCTTCTACACGACGGTCGGCGCCAATTCTAACAGTGATGCTGAAAGTCTCAAGACTCAGCTGGCGGTGCTGCTTGATCACAGCTGAACGTCTGTCGTCTCTTGTATCCTCTCGACACTTTGAGAAGGCTTTGTTGAAAGACTGACTCGTTAATACTCTGACAGAAACGAGTTTTTGGTCATGGCACTGGACAGCTTGTCCAGCAATGACTTGAGTGTCTTGACCCGCTGCTTGAGCAAGCGCCGTTTGGTCGCATCTTCAATGTGGCTGAATTGCTTGAGATGCTGATGCACAAACACGGCGATCCCGTCGACAGTCAGCTGTGCCTTTTTGCTGGCAAACAACCGCTCGAACACTTGCAAGAACTGGCTTTCTTGCTCCACTTGCAGCACCTTCTCAATCAGACTGCGCAAAAACACCAGTGCGTTGGTGCTCAACTGTGTGAAATCGATCACTTTTAGCACTGACAACGACAAGGTTGCTGAAAGCACCAACTCTGCGAGCAAGTTCGCCAGGTTATACAGTTTGCGAGGCTTCACGTTGTCCATCTACAACAATGGATCCACAACCCAATTCAGCAATCTTCCAACTGAAGAATCTCAGCATATTCCGAGCACGATTAGTCTCACCTGCTTGAACACGTCCCAGAACGCCAGCTGGAAAGTAAACTTGAAGCGCTGGTCCATCTCGCAGATCTTTTGAGCCAGCACGACATAGTATTTGTTGAACTTTTGTTCCTGGCCACAACAGTGCAGAATCACCCGCACGATTTCGCGCTCCTGGCGTTCCTTCAGATTCAGCTTGAGCAGCCGCTCGTAGGCGTCCACACAGTCCGTAGCGCCCATGATGGCTACAAAGATCTTCTTTCGAATGTCAGTGTTCATGCGTTGCTTTTCAGCCAGCTTCATTAGTCTATCCGTTTCCATCTCGAGTTCCTTGTCTGGTCCACTGCTTGAGGACGATCCCATTTGCTGTTGATATTGTTTGTGCTCCTCTTGCTGTTGTTGATAGCCAGCCCAAGTTCCACCAACAATCCACCATCGTCCATTCTTTTCAGCATTCAGCAGATCCACGAGTCCAACACGCAGTGGATTGTTGGCGTTCTGACACCGCGACTTGACACGCCCGATCCACTTGCGAAGGGATGCGTCGCTGTCGATATTCTGCTGTTTGCGCTGTTTGGGCTTCTTCAGCTCGTAAATCAGATCCAAGATGAACCGCACGCGGCGCTGTGCATCCTGGGCAGGATCATCCTCTGGGCTGTCGTGTGCTTGCTTTTCTTTGGGAAGCCACTTAGCCAGGCTCAGCTTAGAATATTGTGACTCTGGCTGTTGCTTTTGCTGTTGTTGCTGTTGCTGGTTCTGCATGGAAAGCGCTTTCTCCTGGACAGAAGCGACCATTTCTTTGAGAGAGTCCGCGTCGTCCGCACGCAACTGGTGGCCACAGTGTTTCAGCAGTTGGTGGATCAACTCGAGATCAAGTGCTGAAAACTGGTCCACAAAAAACCGAAAGAGATCGTACACCAGTGTGCAGTGAACCGCCCCAAAGTTGTACAACATGGCGACAAACAGCAGCAGATTCAGCGGTTCTTTGGACGAGATCACTTCCTGGTCTTGTCCTGGGCTCGAAGACGCGTCGGTTCCGCGGCTAGTGGAGACTGCTTCATGCAGTTTGTGGATCGACTTTTCAATGAAAAAGCCGCCAATTTCGGTACCAACGGAATGGTACAACGCGCTGATGAGCGCAGCGCACACTTTAATCAGCGGCGTCATCACCTGGGTCTTGTGGCAACACGTCTGCATGATCTTGTCGTATAGAATGTCGTTGACCACCGACCGCACGTGTTCGCGGTAGATGCGTTCCATCTCCAGCGAGATGGACTCCATGTTGCTCTCCGATATACGATTCAGTTGGCCGTTGATGCGACGACTGAGCTCTCGAAGTGCAGCCTCATCCATTCCTAAACTCGTTGCAGTCGACGCCTGAGCTGCAGCCGCTTCCTGTTGTTGCTTACGTCGTAAATGCGGTGGAATGTAAGCCGAGGCTGCCTTTTGCACGATCGGTCGGCCGTAAATGTCTTCTTTCACTGCTTGTTTTGTCTCTTTCTCTTCCTCTCCTGGCAGTTCTTCGTCTTCGACTTGGACTTCTTCTTCCTCTTCCTCTTCTTGTTCTCCGTCCTCTTCCTGATCATCGTCGTCGTCGCTGGCATGTTCCTCCTCTTCCTCGGCCTCCTCACTGAATCGACAAGATTTCTTGGGCTTCTTCTCCTTGGATTGGTCTTTCTCCGTCTCTTCTTCCTCATCTTCCTCATCATCTTCGTCTTGCTGCTGATCAGCTGCTTGTTGGTTCTTCAGAGTATTGAGAAGCACCTGATCGTCTTCTTCCAACTCCTCGTCAGAGTCCGAATCAAACGCCGCCAGATCTGTCTCCGACTCGGATTCGGACTCATCCGTCGGCAGTTCATCCATTCCCTTGAGGAATTCCGCGTCTTCCTGCTGCAACAAGAGCAGCTCCTTGCGGGTTTCTTCATCCATGTCCTCCAGATCATCATCCTTCATATCCATGTCTTCGTCATCGTCGATTTCGTGATCTTTCTCTTCATCCTCCGAATGATCCTCATCAGCATCACCTGCTCCTTCTTCCTCATCTTCATGTTGCGCTTTCTTGCCCTTTTTGTCACCTTTGACGAGCCTGCACATTCGCAAGACAGCCTTAGCGCCATAAGACACTTGCATGCTGCACGCACAAAGACTTACTTGGAGATGGAGTCCAATCCCATCAAAAAGTCGGCAAAGTCGTCGCCCAGGCCATCTTTTGCATACTCACTAGCATCATAGTCATCCACCTTAGTAACTGCGATACCATGGCGCTAACAGCATGTTCTTCTCACTTTTTGAGTTTCGACAAAGATTTCTTCTTTGTAGAAGTGCCTGTGAGTCCCAATTTCGTTTCCAGCGCTTTGATCTCTCGGTCTTCCGCGTTCAACGAGGCTTTTGCTACAATTGTCATCGTCATAGTTCGTCACCACATTTGAACAGCTCCCGTCCATGAGTCACACGAACTCACACGAAGGAGAAGAATCGTTCATCTCTGCAATCAGCTCATGGAATTTGTTCTGGAACGCTCCTGATTGCGATGATGGCATCATGGATCGGCGCTTCTTCTTCAAACTGCCCCAGCCATCTTGAGCGTCTCTGGCTCGAGTTCTGGGCTGTGATTTCTGTGACTGGTTTAGCTGTTGCGTTGGCTGTGAATCCACACGAGCACGCTTGTTTTTCTTTTGTTTCTTTTGCAGACGCTCCTGCTTGCGCTTCTCTTTGCGAGACACCGTCACCATCTCTTCTCAGTCCCAAATACCCTTTCAAAATGACATGCCATCCATCCAAAGTGCAACCTTCACGCAACAACGAAAATGAATACAACACTCCTCTTGCATCGTTATTTAACAAAACGGTAGTAATTGTAACGGGCTCGATCTAACGAACGTAACTGCTATGAATACAACACTGAACAGAATGAAAAGTGCCAAAAACGCCAGCGAACTGACATACACGACGGTCTTTTGCTTGGGAGAAGCTAGCGCAGACAAAGAGAAAGAAGAACCGCGAGTGTCAATCTGCAGAGGAAGAGCACGGTACGATAGTTGATACGATGGCTTGTCCACGGGTGTCTTGGCCACGTTGGGACTGGGCCGCTGCAGAGTCTCCAAGAAATCCAACGCGGTCACGGCCTTGCCGACAACGAGCGTCGCTGGAGACTTCAAATTGAGCGGCTCCACTTCGTCTGCGATGGTGGCAAGCGTCGCTTTGACGGTCAGTGCATTGGGACACGTCGCCGAGAACACCAATGCGGCTGGGAGGTCGCTTGGGTAGCCTTTTTCGAGCTGCAACGCTTTGCTAAGTGAGCGGATTCGCCCCAGTGCCATAAGAAACACTGTGGTTCGATGGCTGCAAAAGTCCGGAAGGTTTGGAAACGAGTTGGCTTTGCCATGGCCAGTGCAGACCAGAAACTGGTCGGCAACGTCGCGCATGGTAACCGGAATGCCGGCCGTTAATGGCGCCATCAGCGCGCTGGTGATGCCCGGGATAATCTCTACTTCGTACCCTTGGGACGCGTACACCACAGCTTCTTCTCCGCCACGGCCAAACACAAACGGATCGCCGTTCTTGACGCGTACCACGCGTTTGCCCTCGCTGAGCGCTTCAAGGCCCCACTGGTCCAATTCGGCCTGGGCCAAGTCGGCCTTGCCGCACTTCTTTCCGGCGATTCGCACCTGGCAGTCCGGTGACGCGAGTGCCACGACGCCTTCTGGGACTAGTCGATCCACCAAGAGAACTTGCGCTTGCTGAATGGCTCGATATGCCTTGACCGTCAGCAACTCGACGTCTCCGGGTCCGGCGCCCACCAACTGGATCTTGGCTGTCATCTCGGCTTCCAAACGCGATATGGCTGCTGCGTCTTGCCCGTCATGACGCCACTAGAATCTCCTCCATCGGGATGGCGAAGCGGCGTCAGTTCAGTGTCCCCGTTTTCGCAAACGGCCAAGGGGTACCGTATCCTGAAGGAAGTGCGGATTTAATTCCATAAAAACACTCTGTCCAACCAGAAGGTCAATGTGTTTGAAACAGTTATACTTGGCCATTCTATTGAAAGAGTCAGTTTGTGTTTGCTTCCGGTCGTCCACCATCTGTTTCGAACGCTTGACGTCAAGTGCAACGTGTCGTTTGATTGGCTCCACGCAAGAGCCAATCAGCGTGCGGCAATCGCGATCGTCTTCAGTCGTCATGAACAACCGCGGCGGACGGTGGGGCATCTTGGAATCCGCCGGAGGATCTTTTGGGGTCTAATCATTTATCAAAAGGAAAGCTGGTCCGCTTTGGCTAACTGACTGGCTGTCTGACGAAGGGAATGAGCCAACGCATTGTTGCAGCAGCTGCTGAAGAGCGACGAGAAGAAACCACGGAAGCCCTCGAACAGCAAGCGTTGGCGCACGTGGCTGTTGCCCTCAGCGATGTGTTGCTGTTGCTGAATCAGCAACCATCCAACGCCCAACTGCAACTGCTTCCTCTGGATCTTCAGCCATCCCGCAACGTGTTTGGCCAAGTTGTGGTGGTGCAGGAAAGCCGATTGCTGGAGGCCGCACAGAGTGCCGAACGCGCGTATCAACTGGTGCGAAATGATGGTCGCTTCGTGACCATTTGGTTGCCGTCCCCGCGCGTGTTGCTGCAGATGGTGCCCAGTCTGTACAAGTTCCGCAATGCCGGGTTGCCGCTTGTGGTGCACGTACAAGTGCAACAAGACTTGGGCCACGGCCATGGCGAAGTGATGGCCGTTCGGCAGACAGGACTCGCCGTCATCGCCAGTCTGGGCCGACCCCACGAGAGAGCCGACACCGCGCTGCTGGCGTATGTCGCAACGCTTTTGTCCAACGTACCGTTTCTCCATGTATATGACACCATCGATAGCCAGAGCATCGTCGCCAAAGAGACAGCGTCGGCAAAACGGGTGGCCCATGCATCGATCGCCCAATGGCTCGAATTGAACCAAGCGGACGAGACGTCCATTCAAGAGTTTCGCAACAAGATCTTTGAGAAATCACTGGTAGCCGACCAACAGCGCAGCGGAAATGAACTGCTGTTCTTCCAAGCGTCTCCACAATGCAACGAGCGGTTCCATGCGCTTCCAGAGCTGCTGCAAGAGCTCTCGCGCAAGATGTTTGGCGACAAATACCAGTTGATCGAGTACTCTGGGGCCAAAGACGCGACCCACATCGTGGTGTGTACGGGAACAACTGCGAGCGTCTTGGTTGAAGCCGCCCAGAGCTTGCAAGTAGAAGGCAAGGATGCGCTTGTTGGTATTGTGGGCATCCGACTGCTACGGCCGTGGAGCACTCGTCGCTTCTTGGATGCTTTCCCATCTCAAACCCAGAGTGTCGCGGTCATAGACTTCATCGGCGACAAGTTTCGCGGTGTCGGCCAGCCGCTGTTTCTCGATGTGCTGCAGTCTTTCCAATCCGACTATTGGCGTCACGATCGCGACTTGACGGTTCCTTCGCTCATCAGTGGCAAATGCGTCTCGACGAATGGCCTGGACGTCGCTTCTGCCAAGGCGTTGCTAGAAGACTTGATCGCCGACAAGTTACAACCAGGATTCCTCGTTGATTCCTCCTCCCCGATTGATCACAATGGAATCGACGATGAAGCCCAGCCAGAACCGTCGCTTTCGCCTTCTTCGGCGGCTTCTCGGAATGACAGCAACAGCAAGGACAGCTTTGAAGCTCCCTATGTGCAAATGTTGACCCACCTGTTTGGATCTCGAGCCGTTATTGCGGATCTCGTGCGCAACGAGACGGTCTGGGGCAACGACAAGCAAATCAGCGGCAGCAGAAAAGAGTTTTCCGACGAGTCTCTGTACAATCTGGCGTTTTCTTTGGACTCCAACCCACAGTTTGGCTTGGGCTTCCACTTGGCACTGTGCCAAAAGCGCAAGCAACTTCGAGAGTTGCTTGAACGAGATCTGGAGGCAATCAACTCCACGTCTCGTCTGTATGACGCTTTGTCACGGTGGTTGACGCTGGAAAAGAATGCATCCAACTCGACTGACGCAACCAACTCCTCCGACCGAACCTCGATCGAAGCTGTGGCGGACGAGATCTGCTTGTTGCTGGAGAGTGAAAAGCCTCAAGGAGCTGATGACCGATTCTTCTCCCAACTGTACCAATTGCGAAAGCTCTTTGCCCCGCTTAGTCAGTGGATTCTCGGCAGCGAGGAATGGTCTTCGGATCTTGGCGCCTCAGGGCTTCATCAAGTTTTAGCAGCCGGCGAGAACATCAATGTGTTGATCCTGGACACGGAACGGTACAGTGACCTGGTGAACCTTTCTCCAGAGCAACGACAAGCTCGTCGCAAGCGAGACATTGGACTATATGCCATGCAATATGGCAATGCCTACGTCGCATCGGTCGCGTTGTATGACTCGTATGCGCAAGTGCTTCGCGCTTTGAACGAAGCAGATGCATTTGACGGTCCTTCAATTGTGTTGGCGTACGGTCCTTTGGGTCCAAACATGGAGCAAGAAACCAAACGAGCTGTTGAAGATGGATACTGGCCGTTGTATCGCTACAACCCGCTTCTCGAAGGTACCGACGAGAAAGCGTTTGCGGCGGAGTCTTTGAAGATCAAGCGCGAGCTTCGTGATTTCCTTGAACGATCGAACCAGTTGAGTTTGTTTGCCAAGCAAGTTCCAGCCTTTACGGGCTCTCTGGCACGCAACCAATCGGTGAACCAGAGCGTAGAAGAACTGAAGCAACTTGTGCTGGAGACTAGCTTTGAAAAGCTTCTCAATGGTTTGAAGGGCGACCAAGGCTTGTCCTTCAAGACTGACATTTCGCTGGTCATCCTGGTGGGGTCGGATAATGGTCATGCGGAGGAAATCGCATGTAAACTGCAAGAAGAAGCCCAGCTGCTCGGCATCAAAGTCACGAAAAGCGATATGGATGAGATCCCGGTGGATGAAGCGGCAACCGAAGACAATCTGGTGTTTGTGTGCTCCACAGCTGGTCAAGGAGAGTTTCCGTCCAATGCGCGTGAGTTCTGGAAAGAGCTCTCGACCTCGAGCGCGTCGTTCGCAAACACTCGCTTTGCGGTGTTCGGTCTTGGAGACAGCAAGTACTGGCCCAGGGAGGATGAAAAGCACTATTTCGGCAAAGCGGCCAAGGACTTGGATGATAAACTGGTGCAGTTAGGTGCGAATCAGCTGGTGGAAGTCGCGATTGGTGATGATCAGGATGAAGACGGTCCCTCGACATGTTTCGACGCATGGAAACGTGGGTTTTGGCAAGCTTTGGGTGTACCAGAAGAAGTCTTGGCACAAGCGATGCCCAGCTTGGCGCCAAAGGCCAAGGTGACCCCCGAAGATATCAAACGAACCAGCAACTTTCTTCGAGGCACCATTTTGGAGGGGCTCAGCGACAGGTCCACCAAGCAACTCCCTGAACGAGACACCCATCTCACCAAGTTTCATGGGATTTACCAACAAGACAACCGTGACTTGCGCGAACAGATGCGTCAGCAAAAGGAAGAGAAAGCGTTTGCTTTCATGTGCCGCGTTCGTGTGCCCGGAGGACTGTGTACGCCACGACAGTACATGGCTGTCGATGCCTTGTCTGACCAGTATGCCAACGGCAACGTCAAAATCACGACCCGTCAGACGCTGCAGCTGCAAGGAATTCTCAAATGGAATCTCAAGTCAGCTATCCAGGGTATCAACCGTGCGTTGATGGATACTCTGGCTACTTGCGGCGATGTGAACCGCAACACCATGGCGTCGGTCAACCCTGAATTGTGTTCAGTTGAGCTGCAGAAGCAGATTGTGGATCTTTCACGTGACATTTCGACCCACCTGGCTCCAAAGACCAGCGCTTATCACGAGATTTGGCTCGACAAGAAGCTTGTCGCCGGTGGAGAAGTTCACGACTTTGAGCCAATGTATGGTGAAACGTATCTGCCCCGCAAGTTCAAGATTGCCATCGCGGTGCCGCCGTCCAACGACGTCGACGTCTTTGCTCATTGCCTGGGATTCATCGCAATTGTCGATCCCGACAACAAGTCCAAGTTGCTTGGATTCAACGTATCGGTGGGTGGAGGTATGGGCATGACTCACAATAATCGCAAGACCTTTCCACGCCTTGCCGACCTCTTGGGCTTTTGCGAAGTGCACCAAGCTAAGGAAGTGGCCGAGAAAGTCTTGCTAGTGCAGAGAGACTATGGCGATCGCACCAACCGCAAGCACGCTCGATTCAAATACACGGTTGAGGATCATGGCTTGGCGTGGATTCGTGAACAAGTCGAGGAACGCCTCGGGTACAAGCTCCAACCTGCTCGCAAGTTCCACTTTACGTCCAACAATGATCGCTTTGGCTGGCACAAAATGTCCAACGGCAAGTTCCTCTATACGCTGTTTGTGGAAGGAGGAAGAGTCAAAGACTTTGAGGCCTCGAACGGACGGGATGCGTTCCTGTTGAAGACGGGCCTGCGTGAACTCGCGCATTTGTTCACCGACGAAAGCGACCCAGCAAACAGCCAAGTGGAGTTCCGGTTCACTCCCAATCAGAACCTCACCATCGCCCATATCCCGGCTGAGAAAGTCAAAGACGTCAAGCAGATTCTGTCCAACTACCGCATCGGCAACGACGCGTTTTCCGCCATGCGACTAAGCTCGATCGCGTGTGCCGCACTTCCCTTTTGTGGTCTGGCGTTTGCCGAAGCCGAGCGGTATCTTCCCGAGTTGATCTCCAGGATTGAGGAGATCCTCGACGCAAACGGACTCACTCAGGAGACCATTGGCATTCGCATGACGGGCTGTCCCAACGGTTGCGGAAGACCATACTTGGGCGAGATTGGACTCGTGGGTCGGTCGCCTGGCATCTACAATCTCTACCTCGGTGCCGGTGCAGCCGGGGAGAGACTCAACAAGTTGTACAAAGAAGCTTTGGATGAAGAGAGCATTCTGAAAGAACTCGCGCCGATCATCGCGGATTTTGCGCAGACGCGCAACACTAACGAACCATTTGGCGATTTTGTGATTCGAAAAGGCTACGTCAAGGAGTGTCTCGCCGGTCCACTGGTGGAAAAGCGTGCAGCTGGAGAGACATTTCACGACTGATCCCTGCTCTTGATGGTAGAAAACAACATGTTTGTCCATGTTCTGTCTGTCCTATAAGGTTGCATGTGAATATACAACTCCAACATGGCGAGATCATATCCAAGTGCTGCTCGGGTAAAGAGACGACGATGTCAAACAAGGAACGCATAGTGATGGGGTCTTTCAGGAGTTCCTCCATGGTGCTAACAGTTGCCAACGAAAGAAACATGTTCAGGACCAACCGCATCATCTTTGCGCTCTGATCTCGGCTACACCACCACCAGATCACTTGGACTTGTGTCGGTTCGCACGACCCACAAGCTGGTCCTGTCGACGCCCATTTCATGGGACGAGGGGGCCGCCCACAACTGAATCGGAAAGCACTCGAGCGATGGGGTGCAACTCGTCCACCGTCAAATTGCTCTAATTCTGTGGCGTGCCGATTGCCTGTGGCAAGCTTCTCGCGTTTGCGCAGAGCCACTTGCGTGCGAACCTCACGACGGACGAGGCCTTTGCCAAATGGGTTCGCAGTCGACTTCCAGAGCCCACGGCACAATGGAAATTGTACAGCTTTGGCGGCAAAATCCTCTTTGTGACGGTGGGAGCGTTGCCCAAAGTGCTCGGCCCCACCAAATCCTTTCCTTTCCAGGCACCTATGGCGATGAGGACACAGAGGTGCAGACGATCCACCTGAATCGCACGCCGCAAGACCCCCACGTGTGCAGTCAATTGTTGCAAGTTTCGAAGAGTCTGACAGGCTTGGAACACCCGCAGTTTCTTCCGGGGAATTGGCTCGTGATCGGCAACCACGGCACCACCGGCGTACCTCTGGAGCAAGAGGAGCGTGATCGCCAAGAGGCCGAATGCGTCATGGCCCAATCGACCAAACGACACAAGACGGAGAACTAGGAGGACCAAGAACCGACCAAGGTGGAGCACACGGCGCCACTGAGTTTCCATCCAGCGTTCGAGTTGTGCTGCGACGTCGAGTTCTTGGTGCAAGGCGAGCGCGTGGGTTGTTCGCGACTGCTGCTCTCGATGAACAACAGGGAATTGGAGCTCATGCTGTCGAACGAATGGAAGCGCCATACGAAGCCCATCGTACTGCAGGACTTGGACGCAGTCCGCTTCATAGTGTTTTTGGACGCGGTGTGCAAGTCGCCGGATCTCTCGGACCTGAAGCAACGCGCGTGGACACTGTCGAGTGGGCAGCGCCAGGGATCTCGGATTTCTTTCTGGACGATCGCATTGGCATGACGCTGATGTCGGTGGAGGCGCAACTGGAGGAACACGCGCAAGAATTGGAAAGAACGTTCGCCTTCGAGACCGGACAGCAGAAGAAGAATCCGTTTGTGACGGCGTGGGAGGGATACCCGATGAGTATCGAACTGGTGGATTACGACATGGACAAGTTCGAGCAGCGTGATGATTTCTGGTCTCTCAAAAAGCTGCAGGACGCAAGAAAACTTTGAGTCCCTTTGCACCACTGCATGCAGGACACGAGAAGGCGAGGAGTTGGTACAACGCGGTGAGGACGGAGCGAGGCCGAGCAGGAAGCAGTTAAGGAATGACAAAACCCCATTGGACCAAGTGGTCTTTCCACAGCACGTGGAATCTACGTTGGTTTGTCGCGTAGACGAACCCACCCCCGATCATTGACCAACGCCCACCACGTTCATCGCGTCGCCGGTCGTTTTTTTGCTTGATGAGCAGTACACGTTGTTTCTCGATTCCTGCCAAGTGGAAAGCCATCTAGAAAGCAATCCGGCATGCGCAAGGACGATATGCCGACACCAAATGACACCACCAGAGTGATCGGAGCGTTCGGTGGGATCTTCATGCAGATCTTGGACCAGATCATCTAGTTAACCCTTTGAACATGACATTCGACGGATTGGATGGCCTGTCGAGTGGACACTGGCCAATGCCTTGAGCAACTGATGTTGCAACGTTTCGGTCTCCAAAGAGTCACGGGACGGCCGTGGTGCGCAAGGCACGAGAAAGGAACAAAAAGAAGAAACGAGGGCAACAGAAACTCCAAAATGCGATTTTTACTTGAGTTTGCGTCTCTTGTTGGCGGAAGAAGAACTCGCTTTGGCTCGACAAGAAGAGCGTTCAAACACCAGCAAACTGTCGCTCGAAGCGGCCTCGTTGAACGCATAACCTTCTGCATTGAATTGCTGCAATTTGGCAAATGAATCGGCGCGGGATTCGACCACAAACCGACAAAACAGTCCTCGCGCTTTCTTGGCAAACACGCTCTTGACGCGACCATCGTCCAGGAAACTGCACTCGACCACGTGGATACTCGGGTCCAGTTGGTTCACATCGATGCATTTGAAGTACTCTTTGGAGGCCACGTTCACGAGCAGATTGGTCTTGGTCTTGGTCGGGGCGGCATCCTCTTGCTCGTCTTCTGGCTGTTCGTGGACCGCAAAGTAGTCGTTGATGGAAGATGTGATGGGATCTGACCAAAACTCGTAGAGGTTTTTAGTGTCTGCCACGCTCAACGCTTGCGCCATTTCGAGTCGATACGCCTGAATGAGGTCGAGCGGTCGAAGAATTCCTACGATACAGAGACCTCCATCCGGTCATCGCTCGGTAGTGTTCCACGTTGCATGACCAACCCAAACGAGGAGGCAACCCAACGCACCATACAAAGCGCAGAGAATGCGCAAATGGTCTTGCGCGTATGTGAAATCGTCGGGTTGCCACTCAGAAGCTCCCAGACCTGACGTTGAGCAGCCGTTGTAGGTGAGATGCGAGGAATCAGCTCATCGGACAAGAGCGCATCACACCTCCCACCTTGAAACGCAGGTCCATTGAAGGCCAACGCTGCCTGCCTCGTGTCATATACACAAGTCATCGCGCAAACGGCCGATCAGCTTCTCAGTCTCTTTGGCAGCTTCAAAAAGCCGTCCACACACACAGTGCACTTCACCTGCTTGCGAATTGCCGAGGAAGTCGAGGGTTCTTGGTCTTGTGCTGTCATCTCAAACGCTTGGTAGCTGGTCATTTCATCCATCCAACGCATCAGCATCCAATTTAAACCGTCACCGGGGCGATGCCTTCACAGCCAGCGTCTGTTTGTTACCGTTGATGGGTGGTTTGCGCGATGGCGTCGCTCACTTTGAAGAGCGATTTCATTTGGGCCACCGACAGTTTGCAGAGCTCTTGAACCTGGGAGCAACAGGCCCGTCAACGGCGAAAGTGCATCGAGAGCCACCTCCCCCCAAAAACCATTTTGTAAACCCCCTCACAATCGCTTTGGTCTGCTGCAAAAACACGGGCGAAGAGCTTTCCACGCCTGACACCCTCGACATTTCCATCGTTTTCGCCGGCGACAGCACCACCAGCACCCGCGCCATTCTTGTTGGGATCAAGGCGGTACCTCCAGCCAGCCAATCACAACCGCGGAATCCGAAACTATTTACTTAAATAGAGTGTGTTGATAGACAAAGCTTGCAAAACTAGTCCCTTTGTGGCCAATATCATTCGAGTTCACACATGGCTTTGCCAGCCTCGTAGGTGCCAAGCATGAGTCCACAGGCTGGCGCGATACGCACGACGCGTGGCACGAGTCCTGCAAACATGCCACGTGCACCTTCGTCTTGAAACAGCTGCACAAACGCTCGTGCCAACGACCGACCTGTTGGCGCGGGTTCCGCGGTCCCTGGCACCAACGCTTGCTGCCTGGTCTTGATGAGATCAAATGGATGGGTCGCGACGGTCGCCAGTGCGCCAGCCAACGTGCCCGAAGCAAACGCGGCACCGGTCTTGTGCGCCTTGTTCTCCAACTGGTTCAATTGTGGTCGCGTGGCCTCGATGGCACCCCAGTAAATGGCCGAAAATGGAATGTCCCGTGCCAGGGTGGCGCCAAAGCCCACAAACATGGCGCGCAGGCCATGGCCACAAAGCGTTTTGGCGTGCGCACAAAAGCTGCAGCCATGGGGCGCCGCCTGCATGCGCACGCGCACCACTTCAATCGGTGAGAACAGTGCGGCCGTGGTGAACCGCGCGTAGCTGCTGCAGAGAATGGCAAGCGCTGCCTGGTCGTACTGCGGGAACGAACACTTGGAGCTGGCCAATGAACCTTCGTAAATGGTGTAAAACACGGCCGTCGACGGGATCGCAATCAAAAGCGTCGGCGCGATGCCTGAATACAACGCGCAAGGACCTTCGTGGGCCGCGATGCGCGTCATGAGCTTGAGTGTGCTCACGCTTTTGGCGTTGGCCTTGGTGAGCTTGATGGCGTCCTGCACCAAATGGTCCGCAGTGGTCAGCTTGGTGGACGCATCAGAGGCTGCGAGCAACTTGAGTGCCGAAGAAGTCGACGCGCTGGTCGTCTGACAATGGTTCAAATAGTCAGCTGAAGATCCTGACCGAGAGGACGCAACGCAACAAAAGGAACCAGCGCACCGCTTTGATGATGGAAGCGGCGGAATTAACCGGACGCACTTGTTGGCGCGTCTTGACGACCTCCAGCGCTAATGTAGATACAACAAGTCAGCGACATGAGTAGAAGACCAGTTTCAAGCCCTTGAAACTCACGCGTGGTCTACACACAAACACCCGAGCATGCCCATCAGTAACGTTGGTGCATTGCACTGGATCACTTTCGGATCAATAAGAACCAGAACGGAACACATACAACAAGTGACGTGACGAGCGCTCCTCCGGACGCGATGGTGGCTTTCTGCAGCGTCTCTTCCATGGTAGTGTTTGAACGCCGGGTAACTTGAGGAGTGGGCACCGCCAGATCCCACTGAAACGCTGGTGCAATCAGGATCATGGAGACAAGCAGCAGCTGCTTTGGATGCGAATGCGCATCAAAGTTATCAGAATGGGCGGCACTGCCACAATCACACGTGTGCCCCACGCGCCTGATGGCATTGAGGATGGCTTGCGCTTGTTGGGATTGGCCACGAGAGCCATGCGACCACGTGCCACCAGAGGTTGTGTCCTGGTGGTGGAGAGCTATTTTCAGGGCTGGAATGGCTTTCGACGTCTGAGGAATCACCAGCCGAAGGCGACGCAGCTCTCGAGTTTTAACCTGCACTCGCTGCCTCATGTGCTGAAGGGTCCCCGACAGTATGAGAACGAAAAGCCGAGGCATCAGACCTCCCATCCAAAAGCTCTGATCATCACGGCATTGGCGACCTCATCAAAGCATTGAGTGACGTGTGATGGTCCACATGATCTGTCCATCACAGCAGAGGTCGTATGGAGAAATGCCACTCTGTCATGGCAGGACACGCCATCGACTAAGGCCAAGTAGCATGAGAACACTGCACGACCCTCGCGCTACGAGACTTGGTCATGTTGTCACGGCTCGTCAAGTCATGACCACTGACATGGAAAGAGTTGTACTGCTACTCTACTGCTCGCTCGTTCGTCAGGTGCCGTGAAGCGGTCGATTCGGTCCATGACCCTCAATGACCAACTGATACTCGACATTGTCAATTAGACTATTGAGCTCCTTGAGTCTCTGCATCACGCCATACATACACACACACACACACCATCAATTTAGTCTCCATTGCAAATGCCCAAAGCAATCGCTCAGCTGCTCTCACATTCGGCAGCAAGTCCAAGCGACTCTGACGATACTCGTTGTACTCGCGCTCGAGCTGAATGAGACAGCGATATCTCTCAAAGGTCTCAGTCTGCTGGTCGTTGGGGTCGTTCGTTTTGCTGGCGGGTTGGTCGTGTTCAAACATTTGCAGCGCGTCTTCCCATCGAGTCGATGTCGATCGCAGTTGCTGCAGCAGCTCTTCGTCGTCACTTTCACTGTCGGACAACCGCTCCATGTCGTTCCCTGAGGTCAAGAGCTTGGGCACCTCACGGCTTACATCCCACAGGTCACTGTACAACGCACTTGAAGTGTAGGCGGCCTGGGGGGACTCGTTCTCCTCCAGACTCAACAACAGCATTTTGGTTTCACCACGAGGTCCCGGTGCAGGCTCCGGCACGTGGCCCAGCGTCAAAATGGTTCTGGCAACGCTCAGACTTGAGAAGTCCTTGGCCAATCGCGACTTGACGCTCGTGGTCGGCGTCGGGAAAATGCGCTTTGGACGAAGCGCGAACTCGATGTCGGTCTCCCGAGGCGATTGGATGCTAGTGAATAAGCGAAACGTGGCGTTGGGGTCCACAAACACGCGCGGGTTCATGCGTTCCAGTGCCGAAGTCTTCGAATACACCTGCACGCAGTTCACATCTGCATCTTCACTTGCATCCGCATCCGTAGCAGCAGCAGTGGTGTCTGCGGACTTGGAGGAAGATGCACTCTTGCAGGCGGCCATCGCGCTCTTGGAGGGCCGTGCGGTCAGGATCTCATCAAATGCTCCTGAGCGCAAAGCCCGTGAGTTCTCGATGGGGATGTAACACGGCACCACCGGTGGTTCCATGGGTTGATGACCGAAAAACAGCGCTTCGTCGCGGGTTCGCAACGAGAAGAAATCGAAATCATCGAATTTCAATGGAAATTCCACGCTTTCCATCGCGTGTTCGTGGCTTTTGGCCAGCAATTTGTTTTCTTTTTCGTCCAACAACGGAAAACACTCGAGACTCAGCGTCGGGTTGACAACAAACTCATTCTTTGACGCCTGATCCACTGCTGCACTGGCATTGTGGGCGATGGAACTCGCATGGCCGGACCCCAACGAACTGGTGCTGTCGTAGTTGGAGCTCGTGGTGGAGCTCCCACTGCTGGTTTTCCACTCGTTGGCGATGCGTTCCTGCACCTGCACCTTGGTGGCACCAGGACCAAGCCATTTCTTGAGTCGATCCAGCCGTTTTTGCGCGCGGATGCGCAGAATGCACCGTGAAATACCGCGCACGAGCTTCTGGATCACACGTTTGCGGCGTTTCCACATGTCGTTCTTGTACAACTTGAAGTCGGGTTCGATATGAGGATCAAAGCCTACGGGCAACACTGCTCTTCGCGGCGGCACGCTTTGCGCATTGAGTAGTTGGGTGGTGACGTTGTTGCGCAGTTGGTCGCGGTGCATTCGTGCTTCGATGCGCGCATTTTGCTCCCGAAGCGATCGGATTTGTTGGATTTGCTCGGGAGTGAGCAATTGCTGACCGATTTGGCACTTGTGGCCCTGGATCTCCAAGTCTTTCTCCTGTTTTGCCCTCTCGGCCAGTTCCTGCAGGAAGAACATCTCTTTGATCTGCCGTGAAACCTTGTTGCGCTCGATGGCGTTGGTTTCTTCGACCAGCAGCGTCTCAAAGTCGAGGTAATTCGAGACATACGCGGGTTTTCGCGTGGCAGAAGCTTCGCTTTCGGGCAAAAGACTGGCGCTTTTACGGCGGGACAGCACCAGTTTGCCCTGTTCATCTTTTTGCTTTTTGCGCAACGCGCGGTTGGCTTCAATGGCCTTTTTCAGGTCCTTGGGCTTGAGTTTGCCGACTTGCTGGGTCAATACAAAGTTGACGTTGGTCACGGACGACAAATCCTGGGGGATCTCATAGCCCTGCACACGCTCGGCAAGCTGCAGCGTCGATGGCTCGGTCTGGTTGTCGTTGGTGTGCTTGGATTGTTTGATCTTTTTGCGGGGCTTCTTGGCTGTGGGACTTGCAGGCGGAGACGTTCCGTTTGGATCTTCTTGACGATGATCCACTTGCGTTTGCGGTGAATTCTGCGCTGGCAGAGACGCAATATGTGGGTCTGGACAGGAAGAGCCGACTAAGGTACAAGTCATGGTCTTGAAGCCAAGCTGGGACACTTGCAGCGAGATCTCCGTCGAGACGGTCGCAAACGCCGAAGGGCGAAACTCGCACTCGATGATGGCCTTGCCATTGGCCGGGATGAGCCCCGTTAACGGGAAAATGGTGAAACTCGCGTGAGGTTTCACCAATTGCACCACGTATTCGAATTCAATGGGCACCGAACAAGTGATTTCCAGCACTTTGTGCGCCATTTCGCCGACGCGCACCATGCCAAAGTCGAGACGAGGCGGAAAACTCACCTGGTTGACCACGGGGTAGCCATGCAAAGGTACCAATAGTGTGGCCCATTGGGTCTGCTGGGAGTTGGAGACATATGAGACTTGCTGGCTTTTCACCTGGATGCTATCGTAGTAGTATTGAAAGTTCTGCGGCGTGAAGGCCACGGCGATGTCTTCGGCCAGACCTGGCGCGATGACCGACTCACGTTGCTGGGACGCGAACTGGCAGTGGAAGACACTCGACGGAGGAAACGCAAAGAGCAGACGAATGGGTTTCTCGCTGTTGTTGATGATCTGAAGCGTCTGGTGGTAGGTGCGATCCAGCTCAAAGCCACCGAAATGCACCGAAGAAGGACGGCAAACGATCAGATTGCGTCGCGCTTTGAGGTCTTCGAGTTCCTTTGGCATGATGAATGGCGGTGCGAAGAGTGGACGACCTTTCAGGATCGCGAGTTGACCATAGTGGACGCCAATGCAGCCAGTGGATCCGCTTCTCTCGCCAGACCATGAAAGGTCACAGAACAGTCGCGACAGTTGAGTCTCAACGGACAAGTGGCAGTAGATGGCCGGTGAATCGCATCAGACCCTGTGCCTTCTCTTCTTCTTCTCCTTAGCACTCTCCAACCGCTGATTAGCGGAGAGTTGCGCTCGTCGACTTCAGTTCCAGAGAGTATGATCCGGTCTTAAAGGGTCTTCTCAATGCAAGCAGACTTGTTGACGGCGGTTGTGAGTCTCCAAGAGGCCGTTGATGACACTGCCAACAACGACCTCGTACGCGAAAATCAGCCCATCAAGTGCCCATTTAGCCATCTGCAACTCTTCCTGGTCGAAGGCCATGACGGCGACTCGTTGGATCAGGACAGTGCCCAACCGCTGACCCTGAAAACAAGTGTACCACGCCGCGTTGGGAATCGATGACGACAGATGCCTTGGCAAATGGTTCATCCCACCCAAAGCCTGTGTGCACCTTTTGATTGTACTTCCAGCAATGACGAAGGCCACGATCAGCCCTGACCATTCTCCATTTGGCAAGCCAAAGCGCGTTGTTGACAAGCTCGTAAGCCTTCGCGTTGGAAAGAATCATGGACCAGACCCATACTACATGCAATCCCTTTGTGAACCCCAGCGAACTTTCTTGAATGCTACGAGACTTTGGAGGGTTTCCAGGGCGTTGCTTTGTGCGAAAAAATACGAACAGAATCTCTTTACGGTGGTCAATGACTCTCTCCTCGGACTTACGCCAATCCGGAGACAGTTTGGACAAGGCTTTCAGAGACTTGCTTCGCCAAGACTGCAGCAAATCTGTCGTGATCAGTTTTTCGATCCTTCGGGATGATTTGATGTCGCCAATGTGATCCTTTTGCTCCGGAACAGAATGCAATGGCTGAACACAGCGAAAAGCCAGAAAGCTCTTGGGCATATTCGGCATGGCCGACGATCACCTTCGTGTTCCATTGATGAACCCTCCGGAAGAACCGATGGACCTGGTTCAATTAGTGGATCACTATACGAATGTAGCAAATGCCACGATGCTGGTGGACTCGCGCTCCGTCTTGGAGACTCGTTAGGACCACTTGGATCTGGAAGCCTTGGGCGGTGTCTACAAATGGACCTGTGAGTGGGAAGATCTTCGTTTGGTCAGGGCTTTGACTGGATCTTCCACAAGTAGGTCGAGACACTGCCAAACCGAGGAGGCGATCAAGCGATGACGACCAAGTCCAACTGGACGGCATCAAGCTCGTCTTGGCCAACGAAGACACGAATAAACAGCAGTCAAAGACAATCTGTCATGCCACGTTGACGCGACTTGGTAAGACTCACGAGATGGACTACTGCTATCCAATGGTGCGAAGCGGTCCATTGTGGGGCGCCATCACCATTTGTCAATGGAAGAGAAGCGGATCGACTGGTCAGGTATGAAGTTGAACAAATGGTTGGTGGCTTTTGTGGTGTGAAACCAAACAAGCGGGCGGCGGCAATCCTGATGGCGTCGAATTTCAAGATGACGTTCGCGACAATGACGTTGGTGATGGGCTCCAAGTGGTTATTGGACTATGAGAATCCAGTCCATGCTTGGGGTTTTTGCATTGTCTGCAGCCTCGACCAAGTGCTTTTGTTTTGGTGTGTTGGCTCTGGTGTATTACAAAGGTGAGGAACAACGCAGAACCAGGCGTGGTAATCGTCAAAAGAAGACGCGGGTTTTGACCAGGAAGGTGATCGCGATGAGAAAGTCACCGTCGTAGAACTCGACATGCGCACGTGCACCAAAGAAATCCAAAAGATGGCGCTGGATATAATTGTGACGCTGTTTGTCCACTGGAAATGGGGTTTCTTCCTACCGCTTTCGATCCAATCGCATTCCCAGCTTTCCAATTTGTACCAAACGCCGTTGGTCAAAGACTTGTTGCGAGAAGAAGTGCAGGGGTGAACTCAAACGTCCAAAGAAAGACCCCACCACGCGCAATCCCAATAGAAAGCCAAAGAAAGAGAAGCGCAAGACGAGATAAACGCTGCGTTCAGCCGGACCCGACCGATCCTTTCCAACAGACATGGTTTTCGACTTGGCTGACGGCGGTCCAATCTGGCGTTTCTGTGGTTGGCGATACTGATGGACCGAGCGCTGGAGCTCTCGAACGACGTCTTGTGGTCAGCGATGAGCTGCTTTAATCGCAAAGCGTTTCCTGATTTGCTGCTGTTGGTGGTGCGACCCTCTGTGAGCCCCGAAGATCAACTGAAGACGCGCAAGACGGAGATTTGCACGTGTTGATCCCTATAAAGTTGACAACCGACCCGCATAGGGTCTCTGTGTCATCACCAGCGATCGATTTATGTTGGCCATGCGAGGTTCAGGCCGTTGACCACCTTGTGGACATGGCAGAACACAACAATTGCTTGAAAGAAGACCGATTCATTGGTCCAATCTACAATCATTGATGACGAAGCCGCAGAGAAGTATCTGCTGGCGAATGAGAGCGCTGTTGTGTCGGTGGCAGAGAGAAAAGTGATCCTGTGGATGGCCAGGGAGGTGCAAGTCAACAGTGTGAATGAAATACCAAAGCAACGCAGCTTGCAAAGAGTGCTTTGTTGGGTTGTCCGGGGGTCTTGAGAGTGTCCATTTCTCCGTTGCGTCGATCGGCTCTGTGTTGGTGTAAGCTGTGGAGCCATGACGGAGATGCATTGGAGCTCGGACCAGCCCTTTGGTCCCACCGTTTTGCTGAGCTTGGAAAAGATGGAACCAACAAGCGTTGTCTTGACTGTCTTGACTGGAGCCGGCCATTGGCGCTCGGAAGAGCAAGGGAGTGATCTGAAACCAGGCGACGACTTGCAGCAGGTGGTATCGACTTGTTGGACGATTGATGGTTGAGGAAATCTCTTCCGACTCTTCTGCCACTGCTACTGCTGTTGCTGCTGCTGTCTCTCTGTAAATCAAAGCTCTTCGTGATCTGGTGTGCGTTCGCGCACCAGCACCAGGTGCCAACCAAACTATCCCAACAGATCAACGAGTCAGCATCCAACCCGCGCACCAACTCCACAAGCCAACTAGCCCACTAGCCAGCCACCTAGGACGCACCTGGGTCTGCACCTTGTGGACCTTGTTGATCTCTTGATTAAACACCACCTGGTCAAACTCTGGCACCATGGTGCCCTGGGAAAACTCGCCGAGATCACCTTCGCGCAGGTTGGTCGGGCAATTGCTGCGCTCTTTGGCCACGTCGCCAAACACTTGAGCCAGGGATTCGGGTGGCTGGTCGTTGAGGAATTCCAGGATCTCGTCCACTTCTCCTTCAGTTTCCACCAGAATGTGACTGGCTTTGGCCGTCGCCAGCGCCAACGCAGAAGCCACCAAAGACAGCACCACCACCAGAGCCAACAGGATTTGCGTCTTCATCCTCGCCATGCTGGGTAGAGGTATCTGAATCGGATTGCCGGGGGAGAGAATTTAAGCCAATCAGATGGCTGGAGGAGCACTGAAGAGCCAATCAGCGGACGGGATGAGGACGGCAGGCCAAGCACAAGCATGTACAACACACCCATGCTTCGTCCAATGCACTACTGTCCTTGGAGGGACTGACGCTCGCTCACGAGTAATGTGGAAGGCAT
>JAMFLO010000402.1:0-29248 GCA_027475765.1 Paralagenidium karlingii
ATTCCTGACATGCCGTAAAATTGTTGGATTGTTTGTATAACATATCAGATAAACAAACCTCACTTATTATCCATTTAGGAAAATATTCACTTCGTCACATCTGAGTGATGGGTATTACCAGATCTTGAGGAGACAGAAAGATGCCCCACTCACTGCGGTGAGTACCCCAAGCGGAAAGCTCTGCGAGTGGCTTGTGATGCCACAAGGTTTGAAGAATGCACCTGCGGCGTTCAATCGCTGCGTCTTAAAGCTTTTGGGCGACTGTAAGTCGTTCGCCCCGTCGAACTTCGACGACCTCTTTATCCACTCGGCAGCGGCCGATGGTAAAGATGAATTTGAGATGCACCGTGGGCATCTCCGAAAGGTTCTAGAGATCATGCGGAAGCATAAACTCATGCGAACATGAAAAAGTGTTTTTTTGGTGCACGCGAGATCCCCATGCTTGGTTGCTACGTGGGATCCCATGGGGTTCGAGTTGACCCCGAGTAAGTGAGTGCCATTAGTGAATGGCCTGGTCCAACTTGTGTGAAGGACCTCCGCCAGTTCCTTGGCATGGCGACTTACTTGTGTCGCTACGCCAAGAACTTTGCCGATCTGGCGAGACCTTTAACTCACCTCACCAAGAAGGATGCGGCTTGGCGCTGGACTGAGGAGGAACAGTCCTCGTTCGAGTACCAAGAAGAGTCTGACAGAGGCTCCGGTGCTGCCCAACCGTCAGATTGCTTTTATATCTCCCTACACCAACCAAACGATGGAGATGCAGATTCTGATCGACGAGAACGAAGCTTTCTGGTCTGAGTGTCATCACACGGACGATTGACTCGGTACAGGGAGACGAGCGTGATATCGTGATTCTATCCATGGTTCGCAACAACCCACAGGGAGATATTGGATTTCTCAGAGAGAGTCCACAGCGAGCATTGGTTGGAATGAGTCGTGAAATCGAGTATCTGTTTTGCTTGATGCATTCGCACACCTTCAGTAGTGACACGACGTATCAGAATGTGATCAACTACATCTCAGATCCCAAGCATGCCGTGGTGACGTGTCTCAGTGATAGCACGTTTCGTAGCATTCCAGCTGGTTACTCGTGGGGTGCTTTCGAGGGTGAAGTTCGCCTGTATCAGATTCAGTTGCTTGAGTGATGGTGTGCATGAACTGGATCAGGTAGATTTGTACGTAGCGACTACAGTTGTACGGGCTTGAGTTGATGGTATTGTAAACATTGTATGTTGGACCGATAACAGCACGTCAGGGTTTCAATTGCTTGTTACTCTTCCATTGCCCCAAACCCGTATTCAATGTTTGTCCATATCCCAGAGTCCACTCCGCGGTGTTATCGGGATGGCTGGTTTGCAGTGATTTGAGCATCACTCTGTTGTGAACTCATGCGGGATTGGCTCCTTCGACGTGAATTGATCATCACTCTGGAGTCATTCGATTGGTAGATGTACCAGGACGCTTAAGGAATCCTGAGAGGTTGTCGTATCACGCTGTTGCTTGAATGTTGAGGGAGCGTGAAGAAGAGAATCATGGGAAATCCTCGCACTTATACCACCAATGGAAGAAGGGCCCCCAATGCATAACGTCCGTTGTTCCAAGAAGAAGACATCTGGAGGAATCACCAGCAAACCAATGCCAGTTCCAAGTATGAATTCTGGTCACCAGAGATGCGAACCTTTCTGAAAACCAAAAAAGTCGAAACCAACCCAGACACGAAGAAACCTTTCACGATGAAAGAAGTCACGGCTTTGCTCAATGAGCAATTTGGCACCGACAAATCAAACCCTGCGTGATCCAGATGTGGTTTTGGACAAAGATCGAGGGATGATCATACCATCCGGTGGTAAGTGTTGGTGCTCTTTGACGCGAATGGTTCATTGCCAGTACCATGTTGTTGGTGTTGTTGATGCCCTGTGGGTTTGGATTCTGACAGGATGGGGTTTTCGACCGCGTTTTGCAGATGGCGAGCATGGTCTGTGCCGTTTTGTTGTTTGTATCGGGTCTGGTAGGGTTGCATGGGTGAATGAGAGGCGCACCACCAGTGCGTAAAGCTGCGACACGTTGGGAAGATGGTGGTGGTGCGTCTGGCTGTCGAAGTTTGTCATATCGAAGAGGCTGGAGAACGCCATGAAGCATGCGACAGGGGTCAGCTGAACGGTGGTCACGTAATGAATGGTACACTGAATGGGTTCGCCCCACGGTAAGATCGAGCAGACGTGCCGATGGCCAAAAGCGAGACCATTCGCCATTTGAAACGCGAATCCGAGTTGTTGTTGAATGCCAATCAATCGGTGCGCTCCAGTGAACAATTTGTCAAGTTGTGTGGGAAACTTTTCCAGGTTGAGTGGCATCGATTTGAAGATTGTGCGCAATAGATCCAAGAAGACCAATTGCTGGCGCTCATGAAACAGCATTTTGCGCTGCGCTGTCGCCTGGTCATGCGCGGAACCACTGCCACTGCCACTGCCGCTTCCACTGCCACTGCCTCGAGACCTACAACCGGTGGTCGCTCGATGGGCTCCATGCACGAACAACCACAAGAAGACGAGGAGGATGCACAAGACCTGGCGTTGCCACTGCCACTGCCGCCGCCGCCACCACCACCACGTTCGCCGTCTCCAAAGGTCGTCGTGTATTCCTTTGAGCAATTGGTTGGTTTGTTGACGGACTACGAGTCCATTAGCACCGAGGCACAAACCACTGGCTGCATACCGAGCGCCTTCTTCAAGACCAATAGTAGCACTATTACCACGGAAGACCTCCTCGCCTGTTTCCACCACGTCGTCAATCTCAAAGCGCCGCTGCAGGAACTGATGCGACTTCCTTTGGATCCGACCATGCCGTGGAATGAATTGAGCGATGCGCTGCAGGGGTTCAGCCAGGTCTTTGCGCTCAAACGTTCCCATGCCGATCGGGGCTCTGCGCAGAAACCACACGAACCCAACACTTCTTGAACAAATCGAAGCACCGCCACGCGATCCAGTTGGTTCGAACCGAGTTTCCTGAAGAACCGGACGTGCTGCTGCTCAATGGGCTTGCTCGAATTCTCGAGAGACAGCAGTCGTTGATTGAGTTTGCACGTGAGATCACGGGCTGTGGGGCTCGCATCAGTGGCTTGGACCATGTGCGCTTTGTCTTGAGCGAGTACTCTCGCGTGTGGAAGGGCTTTGAAGCCGCCAAAAACCGTGTGCAGTATGCCTTTCACCACACCAAAGCTCCAAGTGGGTTGTCGACCCCTGTCGACGCAGACCAAGACATGATGGCCGAGTCTCCAACGTCCGAAGGCACCGACAAA
Organism: Paralagenidium karlingii; assembly: GCA_027475765.1. Lineage (NCBI taxonomy): Eukaryota > Oomycota > Peronosporomycetes > Paralagenidium > Paralagenidium karlingii. The sequence continues at coordinate 3,299 of JAMFLO010000402.1, forward strand.
GTCGACGGTTCTGCTGCCAACGAAGAACCCGCCCACCCGCTGGAACGGTTGGTCGACGGGGATCAGATTCTGTACTTTTTGGCCGATTATGCCGCCTTGGTTGCCTTGTGCTGTGAAGCTGCGGAAGAAAGCAACATCAACACCACCGATAGCATTGTTGAGGTGCTCAAGGAAGTGGCAATGGTGCGGCGACAATTCGATGAGATCGAGAGCGATGCCGGAGAAGACCACAGGGAATCATCGCATGCCTCGCGCATGCAAAGCTTGTTGCGCACACTTGAAGAGCTTCGAACGATCGGTCAGCGTGCGCGAGAAACGCTGATTCGCGAGAAATGCGATGTAGCGGCGCTCAAGGTCTCGTTCCCGGATTTCCCACCCAGCGTCCTGGAGATCTCGTGGGGGTTGAGTGACCATGCGCAGCTTTTGGCGTATGCCAAAGTGACGGAATTCCTGGCACTGGACTAAAAAGAACCCACAAGTACACGCGTGAGTCGCATCATTCGACAACACGCCGCACTGGCCATGAAGAGCCGTCGGGTGGACAATACTCGACGTCCAGCAAACCACGATCCATCTGCAAGGTCTCCTGCAGACGACACGAGTGCTCAAAGCCCTGCAATCTCAACACGGGTAAGTCTTCTGCACGGTTTCAAGACGCACATCCCATTCGAAACCAATTATGCTTGCGAATGGAGAAAATGCAGCCATTCTTCGCTACCGTGGGCTGGCGTTGCCAAATCAAGATAGACCATTTCATGTGGTCTGTGACGCGAGTGACTTCGCTGTCGGGTGTGCACTGCTGCAGAATGACCATCTGGGTCATGAGCGTGTGGTTGCATACCAGTCAAGGCTCTTGAAGCCTGTAGAACGGAATTATCCCGTTCATGGCAAGGAACTGCTGGCGATGAAGTACGCCTTGATCAAGTTCCGGGTCCATCTCCTTGGAGATCGATTTTTTGTGGTGTTCACGGACCACGCGTCCCTGATATAAGCTGCAAAACTCCACACATATCTCAACGGATGGCTCTGTGGCTGACCTTCTTTGCAGAGTTCAGCTTTGAACTCAAATACAAGCAAGGAAATCTCAACGTCCTCGCAGACGCACTCTCGAGAAGTCCGGACCATGTCCAAGTCTCAAGAATTGGCGCAGCGTGCGGTTGACGCCGATGTCGCCCAGATAAAATGTAAAGTTTGGTCCCTCGTTCGGAGCCTGTGGAGTTGTCCGAGCCCGTGACTCACCTTCAAGTGATCCGTGCAAGCGAGGTCACAACGGATCTCGTTGATGAGATCAAGCGGTCGTATCACCACGATACCGACCTGAAGCCCATTGTTGAGTTCTTGAAGAACCCCGAAGACGACGATTCTCAGAAGAATCTGAGCGCCAAACAGCGCTCCAGCCTTCGCCACTATCAACTGTCGTCCCAAACAATGGTTTGCTTCGACCGAAACACTTGTTTGCGTTTCATGATGTCCTCACTGCTGGACATATCGGTCGAGACAAAATGTATCTCAACCTGTCGAGTGTGTTCTTTTGGCCACGCATGTTTGAGGATGTACGCAAGTGCATCCGGACTTGTAAATCTGCCAGCGAGTGAACCGTTTGCCGGTTCCTGAGGACTGTTGGGAGTCCATCTCCATAGTCTCTTTGTGTTTGTTCTGCCAGCGGACCGCCACAACAACACAGAAGTCCTCGTGTTTGTAGACCGTTTCAGCAGAATCGTCCATTTGGCTGCCGTGAAGCAGAGCATCACAGGCAAGCAAGCGGCACGTATCTTTATTATTGATACGGTCTTTTGGCATCATGGGATGCCTGTCGACTTCGTTGGTCATAGGAGCTCTGGCTCCAAGTGCAGTGTGCTGGTGAGGTGGCTTGGTTTCCCACCCCACGATGACAGTTGGAAGCCGTGCTCCACAATCCGGGAAAATGTCCCGGACCTGTGGTGCTTGTATGAGGCGTAACACCACCTTGAGCCTCTCGGGCTCGCTTAGCGATGGCAGCATTCTTTTGCTGCACATCGCCGCGATAGCGTGCTGAGAGAGGGTCATTGGTCGATGTCTCTCATACTGAATCCCATCTTGTTTCTGCAGGTTGGAGATCTATCTGTTTCCAAACCCTAATAGGGGTGTATTCTCTTGTGACGGAACCAGCAGCTTCATCACAGGACGAGAAGGCTTGGACTCCAAGCCTTCTCGTCCCAACGTATCACCACATTATCAAGCAATACGTGAAGTAGCGTTCGACCACCCACCGCCAAGCTGTTTTAGGCGAGTAGGTTATTCATTTTCTTAGCAGTACAGTACGGGTTGCACACACGCGAGTTTGTTGTTTCTGTTCGTTGTTGCTGGTTGATCTTGTCAGAATCTGTTCAGACACTATGTGCACTCTTAAGGGTCATGCTCTTCTTGTTCATGAAGGACCGTCTTGTGTAGGATCTGCAAGGTGCAACAAGCACTGCGTTCTCTTGTCATCTAGGGTGTTTTCTGGACAGATGGACAACACACGAACAGTCGCACTAATACGCACAAGTCAGTGGCAGAATCATAGGTGGCTGGGTTCATCCTTTTCCTTGTTTGGGTCATCACATAGTTGCACTCTACTGTAGTCACTTCAACAAGAGCAGAGCGAGAATGGCCCATTCTTGGCCAGCGCATCATTTCCGATGCGAACACTGAGTGGACAACCACACACGCCCGGCATTCTCAACGACAGCAAATAGAAGAATGGCTTGTCAGCCTAATCCACGCAAGACACTCGACACCCGATGTCTGCGATTCACGCAAGCATGCCGTTCCATTTCGGCACAGCTTCACCAGCGTTTGTCTCCGACACAAATGCTGCAACGCGAACAGTAGTCGACCGCTGTACGTAGTCGACCGCTGTACGAGCTCACGAACATCACCAACTGACTGACTCCGTCACATTCTTTGTTACATTGTGCGAATGGATGAGGGGTCAGACATGCATTTTTGGATGATGAGTGGACCAAAGAGAGTTGCCCAAGCACACGCGCTACTCATGACGCCCCTTGGCTCTGCTCTGCACCGATGGATCCTTTCATCTCGATCTGACTGTCAGCACTGGTGATCTTTTCGAACAAAACAGAGAAGCGTGGCCCCTTCGAAACCATGAACTGTAGCGACGGCGTCTGGCCTTGAAGACGACGATAGCTGCATGTACACCTGACTTGCGTTGTCCCTGCCGCTTTGTCCATTCGGACAGTAAGTGGCAGGGACACTCAGTACCAGTACCAACCAGCAGCTCGAGCCAACCAATTGCCAGTCGTCTGCCAAAGAGTTTGATCGCTGTGCAAACTTGGTTCACTTTCATTTCTTCCCGCTCACCGGCAATCCCAGATAGACCAAACATATCAAGCCACCATGAAGTCCACCATCGCTGCACTGATCGCTCTCGCCGCTGTGACTACCGCCGAGACCAACGTCACCGAGCCACTCTTCATCAACGCCGCCGACAGCAACTCCAACTTGCCGTTCCGTTTTGGGAACCCCACGTTCATGGGCAACGGCTGTCCCGCCGGCACTGTGGAGATCGTGCCATCCACCGATGGCCAAACGGTGTCGGTGCTTTTCTCGCAATACAATGCCCAGACGACTTCCACTTTGGCGCGTGACCGCAAGTCCTGCAACCTCGCCGTCCCGGTGGATCTCAACCCAGGCATGCAGATGGGGATCTTCAAGGTTGACTACCGCGGCAACGTGTATGTGCCCAAGGCACGCGACAACTTGGCCAAGTTTGACGTCGAATACTACTTTGCGGGCATGAAAGGTCCCGTTGTGAGCGAGACGTACCCGGCGGGCACCAACAAAGACATCATGATCTCCAACCAGATCCCTGTCGGCGCTATCGTTTGGTCGCCATGCGGTGCTTCCACGGTCTTCCGCATCAACTCGGCCGTCACTGCCCAAAAGCCCAAGGCTGACAACGTGGACCAAGTGCAGATCCAGATTGACTCGGTCGATACGACCGTCCAGCGATATTTCCGATACTACACGACCATTCGCAAGTGCTAGTTAGAGCCAAAAGCACGACGCGATTGAATCCGTTCGTTCATTTGCATCTTTTCGCTAATTAAGCTTTCGTCTTTGGTCAAAGGGTGTAAAGAAATCACGTTTTCGTTTTGACGAAGTCAACACCTCGTTTGTTGGTTGACTTGGTGGGAGTACTGGCGAATCCGTCTGCAAGAATTGGAAGGCCATTTCTAAAACACTCTTTGCAGCACATTGCGATGCCACAAGCTCTTCCAGTTCAAACAATAACATCACAAGTCTTTGCAACCGATGGCGTGACTGCCCGTTGTCCCCACACAACCCATTCAACTTGTTCACCCGCTCCATGAACTGTTTCATCTCAGGGAGGTGCGCATCGACCACGATATACTTCATTCTTCTGTAGTGCATGCTCGCGGCTGCCCATTGAATCAGAAACTTGAGCTCGATGTCCCCACAAAACACCCCACCTCCCCAATTTCCGGTGGCGATCGGCCACTCGAGCGTAGCGGAAGGTCTGGGCAAAAAAAAACCTGTGAAGCTCTTAACCAGTTCTCTCCACACATGCAAGCGAGAAAACTGCTCTGCTTGGTCACATTTCCGATAATCCATTGCATCCACCCCAACCACTGCAGTACAACGCTGGACTAGCAGCGCGGAGCCTGTTAAGGCATCATTCAATTGATTGCAGGTCCGGTTGAAAGGCATCATAGGAGTCGAATCACGATGATTACCAGTGTAGTGATATGAAGAACCATCTGTGTACAACATCATCACATCGTCACGGATCCTCCACAATAGAAAAGCATTCAAGGACAGACTCACATCCTGCATACTGCGCAAACTGCTCACTTCCGACGATCAGAAACACTTCATTTGGTTGGAGTTGCTCGAAGACCGCACACGAAACAATCAACTCGGGAGAAATACAGAAGCGGATCTCCTCTTGTGCACAGCCGTGACTCAAAACACCTCCACCCGCATAGGCGTTCGCAAAATCAACCTGAATATGCTTCGCCATGTCTTCAATGAGCTTGGACGTCTCCAAATCAACGGATTGTAAGGAATAGCGGCTTGATGACTTTTGGTTTGGTTCACTACCTGCGAGCGCCTTCCCAACCAGCTCTATCGCTGTCTCCCCGTCGACAACAATAGGAATCAACGAGGACTTTGGTTTGTGGATTCCGCTTGTTTGGCTTGAGACCTCATCTAAATGCTCTCCATTTCTTCCATTGACATCGTTAAACCGAAGGGCAACTCTTGAGAAAGAGATCACTGGGGTCACTTCATCCACGGACTCTTTCATTGTCGGTGCCACACGCAAGAAGTACTGCAGAATTGTTCGCAGTTTGTGGTGTTTCGGGGTTTCAAACTTGGATGGCAAGTCGTTTCGGTCTTGAAACAACGAGAGCATATTGAAATACGGAAACGAGTGTCGACGAGTGTCTGCGCGTTTCTCTCTGCTTTTGCCACCACGAAAGCTCTGAGAGGGAAAAGTGCAGAAGAAGCAGTGGGACAAAAGGCAAAACACTTGGCGGCGTGTCAAATGGCAGCTTTGGGTCACAAACCGAGGCCACGACTGGTGGATCGAGGTGGTTCCGAGGTCATCGTCAACTGACGACGAATCATTCAGTGAAACCAACAGAGGAAACGACCTCGGAAATGCAAACGCCACATCGAGAGCAGCCTGGGCCATTGCCGGAACAGTAACTTGAAAGAACTCTTGGCGATCTTGATCAGTAAAGTGCTGCATTTTCACCAGAGCCGTTAGGAAACTCCAAAAAATCAAGGCAAACACGTCAATTCCTTCCATGACAACTCACTTGCTGAATCGTTCTCCTGAGGCCGTCAAAAGACGATCCACGCCGGCCACCGACGATTCTACCATGAGTTCCCGCAGGAGCCCACCACCACCGTGAGCTGACATCCAAACAAAGCAGTGTAAGGGTTCTCTACGATGTACCTCTTGAGTACGCCAATCAGTTGGTCGAGGTTGTTCATGGGCTGGTTGAGTAAATGGGCCAGAAATGGCCACAACGGCACTGTTTGATCCACACTGTTTCGCTCGGAGCAAGGCAAAAGCACTCGCAGCGGTTCATGAACGTGTTGAACGTGTTGGTTGCTCCTAGCAGTTGATCGTTGGCCATCCAAGTGACTTCTTGGCTCAGCCACCGTGTCGTCAAAGTCGATGGGATATTGCAGTCGGCAATTGTCTCGTGGCGGTGTGAAGAACTTGCAGCTGTCCAGTGCCACAAGCTGATTGCTTATGAGCACCTGGTCGATCCAAAACTCGGTTACATACAGCTTCTTCACGTTGTGGCTCTGATCAGTAGCACTCGCATTGTCCGGCACAAAGCTGACCCAATAGTTGGTCACGACAAACAGCAGTTGCCTCGATTGTAGAGTCAGCTTGCCCAGTTGATTCACACTGCGACGAGCATCTTTGCCGTCAGTGACCACCAGACAACCACCAAAGCCAGTGATTTTGCAAGAGATCCGCTGCGTTTCTTCGCGGTCGAAGCCATAAACGGCAAAGTTCTGGCCGCGCAACACGGGCGGTTTTGGCTTGGCCTTGGGCTTGGGCTTGAGCTTGAGCATGTTGGTCAGCATGTTGGTCATTAGTCAACAAACTGGAATGAACCAATCAGCGACGAGATTCATGTATTTTAGCCAATCCGTGGGCAGCAAGCAGTTTTCTCAGAAATCGGCTCGAATGGGGAGATCTGATTCCACCGCCGACCAGGGATGAGTGTTGCCGTCATGTCTTTGTGCGTCGATGGTGGCACAATCAACGCGTTGGCTTGGGCTTTTCTTCCCGCAATCACTTGTGCTGCTGCAGAGTGCATGCATCTGTTTGCTCTGTTAGCGCTGGTGATGGAATCAAATCGGTGCTGTCGCTCTTGCCCGAGGTTTGTGTGTCTCGGCTGTCTGACCCAACTGTCTGCCTGTCTGCCTGTCTGTCTGTCTGCCTGCCACTTGCATCTTGCACACATGGCTCCCACTGCTCTCGATCCACTGACTGGAACAGCGTCCTGGGAAGCCAACAGCCCCGCATCGATGTCGTGACTCATCATGTGGCCTTCAGGTTCTTGAACCAACGACTGGTGTACTCCCTTGCTGGGTGATGGAGTGTTTTGGTCTGCAATGAAGCCTTGACACTATGCTCGAGGCTCTCGTGATCCTCCAAAGGTATGTTTAGTGCTCTGAGTGTCTGTGTATGTGAGAGAAAGAGGTTGGTGCGACCAACAAACCAACAATCGACGATTGTCTGCTAAGACCTGACCAGACCAGACACCATCGGTCGTCTCGGTGCAAAGACAAGCCAAAGAGTGCGAAACGTAACGCACAATCAGCGCATGCGCTCGAGGTTTCGCCAGCGCCACCCTCTGAACACTTGTCTTTGCTTCCCAAAGAGGTGCCACCTTGCTTTTGTTCTCACACCAGTCCTCGCCACCCAAGATGACTGAATGCTTGTGCGTTGCTCCACTCTTGCAGGCAGATGCGTGTGCGCCTTCCAGAACGAGTCCCAAAAGCTACACCTCGCTTTGGATGGCGCCTGGGTTGCGCTTCAAGTTCACAGAAATGGGAACCTACGGCGCAACCAGTTGGGTGTTGTCCATCCATGGCGTGTTGACGCCGTTGAAGCGACAAGCAGGAGTGGATGGAAAGCTCATCTCTCTGCCTGCAGCGATGCAACTTGTTGGGTTTATTCCTCGATTTGCTTTCAATCCATTACATCAATCGAACCAGCGACCATGCAAACTACTACAATGCTTCTTGCTGTCCTCGCTCTCTTGTCGTCCCAAGCGCTGGCTGATGGCAACTTCACCGGTGGCGTTGGATTCATCCGCAACGTCGAAGCCGAGACGGCCCCTCCCGAACCGGTCTTTGTCTTTGGCAAACCTACGCTCAATGGCAACGGTTGTCCCAAGGACACGGTCGCCATCATTCCATCCACGGACGGCCAGAGTATGTCGGTGCTCTTCTCGGCCTTCAGTGCCGAGACGAAACCAAATGTGAACCGTGATCGCAAGACTTGCAACATGGTCGTTCCGGTGACCGTCAAGAAGGTACGAGGAGTCACCGTCTATGTTCTCCTGTGATGTGAACCGGCTAATGTCCAAAGAATCTCTTTGGTGCGTTTGTTGCAGGGCATGTCGATTGGCGTCTACCGCGTCGACTATCGTGGCAACGCGTTTGTGCCGCAAGCACCGGGTGCCTACGCCGAATTCTCCACTGAGAGCTTCTTTGCCGGTCAGAAAGGGCCCGTCAACAAGAAACATTACGACTCTGGTGCATCTGAAGACTTTTTTGTGAGCGACGAAGTACCAGTCGCCACGATGGTCTGGACGGCCTGTGGAGCGGCCACCAACTTCCGCATCAATACCAGTCTCATTGCGTACAAGAGTGTGACGCGAGAGGGCGACGAAGTCAAGATCAGTCTGGATACCATGGACACGACGGTGGAGCATGGCTTCCGTTACCACATTCGATCGCGTCGATGTGAGCAGTAGGCTTTTGGTGTCGCGCCATTAAGGTGTGGTGCCTAGTCGCCTGCCGTCAACAAGTTGATACTCTTTTGATACGTGTGTGGAGTTTGTTGTCTTTCCTTCAACCTTCATATCAAGCACACAGTCATTGGAGAAGACGGCACCACAAAGACTTGGTGCACCTCGCCTCCTTGTAGGATCGAGATCCAAGAAGTGGTGAATGGCCGACGAACAAAAGGGTTGAAGAGTGCTCAAGTATCCAAGTGCAACATGGATGCTGTGGTGAATGAATGGAAATGCTTGGTGGACTTCAACATGGACAGCACCAGGCCATGCACACAGAGGTGTGTACACCTCTCTGCAAGGAAGGAAAGGGAAGAAAAGAAGTGCCACGCTTCGTCATCCAAAGGGGTGACCAACGACCCGACGACACACTGGCACTTGATGATCTTTGGGTGGGAGTTCCAACCATGGAATCGTTTGGCTCGCACTTGGGTTGCTACTCCTTTGCGCTCTTTCCTGCCCACATGCAACACAAGGCAGTCAGTCAGTCAGTTGCGAGGTGGTGAGAACGCGCTGGTTTCAGTGCGTGCCACGGTGCGATGGTCAGCCACGTGAACTGCAGATGTAGTCACTTGAGCAATGTCTGTGGCTTCAGCATCGAGCTTGCTGGACCAATCGACGTCCTATCGACTGCGGTTGGCTCAGATGGGTTGCAAGTCACTAGCCAGTCAGCCGCTTGCGTGAAGTCTCTCACTGGAATGCACTCGGCTGCTCCATGGGAGGTCTTGGCTTTGGAGAAACAAGACTTTCGCCAACCATTCACAAGATGCACCGTATTGCTCTTGACTGATAAGCTGGCCACACGAGGCAACCCAAATAGTTCCTCGTGTGCGTCGGTGCGTCCACCGGACGAGGGCAATCTAACAAAAAGACCCATTCACTGCGCGTGGGTTTCTTGTCGAGTTCTTCGTCTTTCACTTGTTGCGAGGACTTCAACTGCTGGAATCGGCATAATCGGGGCAATCCATAAATCATCGTCCACCGATCGCCAGACGGTGGCACACTTTAGACAATGCTTGGGACCCTCGCAAGACTCTTGGGGCAGGTTCCGATGGGCATCTTCACGCTCGGGTCTGCCGCGAGGCACTCAACAGCCAAAAGCCCACGCTTGTGATCCGATCGAGGTGGTTCTGTTCGTGATTCCTCCTGACTGCACCGCCAGTGAGGCGAATCTCAAACGATGTGGGTTGGTTGATTCGCCACGACCCCCCATGTGGGTGGCAAAGTCAGTCGTCTCCAAGACATCAAGTCAGGAGCTTCTGGCGGGCATTCAGTTAACCCACAAGTGAACAGAAAATGCCCACCAGTGTTGGACCCTCATCCAAGATGAGTGTGAACGAATCGTGCAACTCCTTCACTCGCTTTCGTCGCTCGCCGTCCAGTGCGGTCCAGCAATCCAACGTGGACACATCTGCTTCTCTCTCTCTCGCTCTCGCTCTCGCTCTCTGTCTGTTGGTCTGTCGGTCTGTCTATCTGCATCTGATTTTGCAAAGTGGGCCTTCCCGCTCCGGTCTGGCCAGCGGTGGTCTACAGTAGCTCAGATGTAGTGCTGTAGGTGTGCACCTGTCTTCATGTCTTCGTCATGGCCTCTTCCTCGGCTTGTTCTTCTTCTTCTACTGCTTCTACTTCCCCTGCTTCTTTCTGCATCCTCTGCTTCTGTTCTGGACGGAAGTGCTGCACGTCACTTGCTCGCGACCACTTGCTCACTCTCGCAACCCGCCAGGTCACCTCGGCGCTTCGCAAACCCAAAGAGCGTCCGTCTGTTCAGAGCTCACTTTCCATCCTCCGCGGAATCACACAAGTGCAACCTCAACAACCTCCTGTGCCAAAATGTTCAAGATCCTCGCTCTCGTCGCCGCCCTCACGCAAACTGCTTCGGCCATCAAGTTTGGACAACCAACTTTCTTTGGCTCAGGGTGCCCACAAGGAACTGTCAGTGTGGTGCCGTCCACCGATGGCAACACGGTCTCGGTGCTCTTCTCCGCTTTCAGCGCGGAAACCACTGTTGGCAAGCAACGTGAACGTACTTCGTGCAATGTCGCCATGAACGTCGATGTGGAACCTGTGAGTACACATGCACATCGGATGGGTCTGCGGGTGATCTGATGCGTTGTTCACTTGCTTTGATTGCTGTTGCGGCGTTGCCAGGGTTTCGCGGTCGCGATGCAAAAGGTGGACTACCGTGGTAACGTGTACGTGCCATACCAGGCAGGTTCCTATGCCGACTTCACGGCCGAGTACTTCTTTGCCGGCAGCAAGGGTCCACAGACCAAACGCCGCTTCCAAGCTGGTTCCAACCAAGACATTTTCCTGAGCGAGACCATCTCGGAAGTGGTTTGGTCCCCATGCGGTGCATCGCTCAATTTCCGTGCCAACGCTGCGTTGGTTGCATACAAGAACGCCGTCACCAATCAAGACGTGCAGATCGCGATCGATTCAGCCGATGCCACTCGTGGCTTCCGCTACGAGTTCATCACTCAAAAATGCTAAGTCCACCCCACAAGAAGCGTGTAGCAGCAGAACAGAGCACTCATTTGTTCGTTCTTGTGTCTCTTTCTCGTGTCTCCTGTGCATGTGGTTGAAAGTGTAGTTTGTCGATTTGCTCCATACACCACCACACTACAACGATCATTTTTGAATATTCATGTGACTTTGGGTGTCGTTTTGTTGGTGTTTTGGTCATTTGGGTGGGAGGAAGCTGATGTCGTCGTCGCAAGAGAGCTATCATGTGATGAAAGCAGCAAACAATTGCATCAATCTTTCTTTTTGTCAGGGCTACGCGTGCATGCATGCGTCAATGCAATGGAATGCTGGGGGGGGGGCAAAGCCACACTTCAACCTCGCCCCAGTCACCTTCCGATGCAGCATCGTTCGTCGGTGTCGTGGGTCACGTCGCCATTCCGTTTCCATGGAACTTGTGACTTGGACCTCCAGTTGAATCTGAGTTGTGCTTCGTCTCGTGAACCAGAATGATGGATCGAAGATCCAGATCCGTTTACGTGTACTCCAAGTGCACCTCTGGTGCAGCACCAGGGCTTTCAACACCATAAAAAAAGGCATAGCCAACGTCAGTCAATCGCACAGGCTGCACACGCACGCGGTTGCTGCTTGCAAACAATCGTCCACTCTCTTCCATGGGTGAAACTTGGCCAGCTTCACCTCTCTGGGCTTTTCTGTCTCTCTTCTTCTTCTTCTTCTTCGTCTTCTTCTACTTCTTCGTCTTCTTCTACTTCTTCGTCTTCTTCCTCCTCCTTTGGCGGGTGTAACACTTCGTTGGCAAAGTCACAACGTCAGTCGACTCGCCAATCGTTTGGTTCAGCTGTGCTTTCACGTTCCGGAACTCTTGCTTCAGTACGCATTTTGCCGCCAACCAAAAGCCCACGAGCTCACGCCATGAAAACTGCTTGTGCACTCCTCGCGGTCATCGGCCTCTTCTCCTCCGTTCAGGCTTCCACTCGGGATGCGGTGGTCCCGGTGCCTGGGGCTAACTTCTCTTCGAGTGGCATCGGCTTCATCGGCAACGATGATACCCCACCTCCAGAGCCGATCTTTGTATTTGGCAAGCCCACGCTCAATGGCAATGGATGCCCCAAGGACACGGTCGCGGTCATTCCATCCACCGACGGCCAGAGTATGTCGATCTTGTTCTCCACCTTTAGCGCCGAGACCACGCCGACGCAGAACCGAGATCGCAAGACTTGCAACATGATCGTTCCAGTAACGGTCAAGAAGGTACGACAAGTCTCCACTGTGTCTGGTCATGTGATGATGGTATTGGGCAAAGCTAACCCACCGTTTGCTCCCGTTCCAGGGCATGTCGATCGGCGTCTACCGCGTTGACTATCGTGGTAACGCGTTTGTGCCGCAAGCACCGGGTGCCTACGCCGAATTCTCCACGGAGAGCTTCTTTGCGGGTCAACAAGGGCCCGTCAACAAGAAACATTACGACTCTGGTGCATCTGAAGACTTCTTTGTGAGCGATGAAGTACCAGTCGCCACGATGGTCTGGACGGCCTGTGGAGCGGCCACCAACTTCCGCATCAACACCAACCTCATCGCGTACAAGAGTGTGACGCGAGAGGGCGACGAAGTCAAGATCAGTCTGGATACCATGGACGCAACCGTCGAGCATGGCTTCCGTTACCACATTCGCTCGCGACGATGCCAGCAGTAGGTCGTAGGTCGTAGATCGTAGACCGTGGCGTTTGTGACAACAACAGCAAGACGATTCCTAAGAACGCCATTGAATACGTTTCTAAAGCTTGATGCAGTTCTGACGAGTGCCGATGTGCACTTGTCAGGTTTGCCCAGATTTGCCCACACACCACGCAAAGTGATTGTACGAATACAACACATAGAATGGAAGGCAAGTTGCTGGTGTTGATCGTGCTAGGTGACAAGATGGCGGATCCAGAGACAGTGACGAGGGTCGGCGGGAGGTGGGTGGGCCGAGCGACGAGACCACTTCCTATTCAAGTACAACGTCAACGGACACGCTTGAATGCCACCCTCTGACGACCGAAATGGAGCTAAAAAACAAGCCAGCGGGCGACAAACAACACACACACGCACACACACGCCACATGCAACTTGGTTGGTCGCTTCGCTGGACTTTCCACAAGACTCGCAGTGACGTTGGCGCTTTGATTCGCTCATCAGCGGACAGTCAGTTAGTCAGTTAGGATGGAAACTCCAACAGGAACGAAATGACTGCGCCACAAGTCCACCCCATCATCAAAGGCATCTCGTCCTCCACTGGAAAAGACGTGGACACCTTCTCCTCCCACCATGGAAGTCGACAAATAGTCCGGCTGTCTCCTGGTCGTTGGGTGATGGTGTGGATACGGTAATGAATCTGAGAACACCGCCATGCAGTCCATGGAGAGAACAGCCCAGTCATCACCAGAGTTTCCATGCCTTCTTGAATTTCAGAACCTTCCATTCCTTGGCGTCTCGTGTTGCGTGGGATTCCGGCTGCCGTTGGCTTCTTGAATTGCGTGAAAGACGGGGATGTCCAGAGAAATTGGAGCCTGCCCTGCTGCTGCTGCTGGGACCCGTGATCTTTCCAACCTCACTTTTGGTTTTGCCATCAAGTTGACGCACTCCTCAAGACTTTTGCCACTTCAACAACTGCAGCATGCAACTTCCATCGATCGCTGCGGTTTTAGCGCTCGCCGCTTCCACAGCTTCTGCCGCCGAACCTGTCTTCAAGTTCGGTACCCCAACGTTCTTTGGCTCGGGCTGCCCAGCAGGATCGGTCGAGATTGTGCCTTCGACGGATATGCAAAGTGTGTCGGTGCTGTTCTCGGCGTACCGCGCGGAAACCACTCCAACGCTGGCGCGCGACCGCAAGTCGTGCAACCTCGCCGTGCCTGTGGACGTTAAGCCAGGTGTGTCCATCGGTATCTTCAAAGTGGACTACCGCGGCAACGTGTTTGTGCCCAATCAGGTTAAGAACCAAGCGAAATTCGATGTCGAGTACTATTTCGCGGGCATGCGCGGCCCCTTGGTGAACGAAGTCTTCCCAGCTGGCACCAACAAGGACATTTACATCACCAACGATATCGCCGTCGGTGCCATCGTCTGGTCACCATGCGGTGCGTCGACCAACTTCCGCATCAACAGTGCCATCACCGCCGAGAAACCTCAGGCCACCACCGGCGATCAAGTGCAAATCGCCGTGGACTCGGTCGATACCGTCGTCAAGAACAGCTTCCGTTACTACATCACTACCAAACAGTGCTAAGAACGAGGTGTCGACACGTGTGATCAGAACGCGACGATCCGGATGGATCATTTTGAGGTTTGGATACTCACGTGAATGACTCAAGTGCACGGGTTGCTTGTTGAGGATGAGTAGCTTTACATAACACACACATTTGAATCGACCATTTTTGACTATTCTCCGTCCTCACCAGCGCTTTGGTTTGCAAATTGGCAGGACCACCGAGGATCTATGCCGTCGTACTTGTGTACCAAGTGCCACCTGGTGAAGCGCCAGCGTTTTTGTTGGTATGTTTGACCCAGCGCGCCTCAGGTGGTGTGTGGATCGTCAATAAGATCAGCGCTTCATGTCTTCGGGATCGATGGTCGGTGCAACCTCCGTGTGTTTCTAGAGAAGTCACGCGAGGTATTCTCGATTGGCCTGACGACCTCAGAAGCCGTTCATGATGATGACAGCTGAGTACAACAGCGGCTGGCATTCAAGAATTGCGCTTGCTGGGACCATCAGTTCACCACGCAGCATTGGCCATGGAGATACTCATTCTCCTTCCAAAGTAGAGCAGCTCCCGAATCACCAAGGTGGCTTGGTGGCTACGACTTCTGTTGCGCAAGGCCTTCTATCGATCGGCATTAGGCTGCACGTGACACCGCACCGAAGTACTTGTCAGATGAATCTGTTGTGGAGGAGCAAGTCTCTTTGCAAGGGAGCTCACCAAGAGAAGCAACTCACCTCGAATTGACATCTGATGAACTGCAGTACATTTCTGCGGCAACCACCACGATTCAGATCATACAGCTTGGACGTGATGCGCGGATCAAACCCAAAGATCCTTCAAGCTCTCGCATCATTCTCTTGCGCAAAAGTAGACTCGATCACGGTAGGAATCAGTAGTCCATCCTGAAAAATGTCCTCGCCGTCGCCTTCACCATTCATCTCGAAGCAGTGCCGCAGATGGATGGGCCGATTTGTCCTCTTAACCCACAAGACGGGGAGTCTGCAGCTCCGATCGCATTTGTCTTCTCCATCCTGCATTCAATTGTAAAGCGTTAGGGATCCATTTGGTCCCGAGTCTCGAAACGACATAGTAAAAGTGCTGTCATTGCCATCCCATTGCAACGGCGACAGCTTCTCACGAATTTGCAGGAGCAAAGGCTCAGTGAGGTGTATCCTGGTCCAAACACAAGCGAGATCGTCGTGCACGCGCTTTTCAAAGAATGCATCGTCCATGCGATCGCTCTGGCATTGCATGGGTTGCACACTCGGAAAGTACAGGTGGAATGTGCCAACAACCAGCTTTTCTTCTTGTTGGCTCGTCAGATGGATTACTGCTTCGAACACACTGCGCTCGGTTCTCATCAAAATCGTGACCAGCCGAACGCACGAAAAGAATCCCGATGAAGGTTGACGAACTCCAGAACTCCACTTATTCCATTCTGAATGCGGAATTCGCATCGTAGCCGCATTATGCGTGAAATCCACTTTCTTTGCATGTGTATTTGCACTCCAACGATCGGCACCACTAAACAGGTCATGAAAACCAGCTGACAAGCATACCAAACAATGCTGGGAGCAATCTCAAATCGAAGAAAGGACCAGATGAACTGGGCATGCTAGCTCCACCACAGTACAAGTCAGTTGCTTGACGTCTGGATAGCAGCACCGTTCCTGGTGAGTAAAAACCGCAATTGTCATCTCGATCCGCAAAGACCTCGAGTTCTTCGAATATTCTGTTGACTATTCCAACGCAACAGTCAATTCCGCCGTCGAGGTTGTCACATTTTGATGAGTCCACCGCGACAACAAAAACTGTTCAAGGTTGGTGACCTCGCGCGATCCCCAAACAGCTGATAGATCGGCGAATAGTTGAAGACGTGACAGCAAGGACACCCTTCAAGATATGTCGCCATGGTCATGAGTCGACTCTTGGCCGCGTTGAACACCAACCGTCTGCTTGAGTTGAGGCAGACTGACGAGGATAGCATCTACGAACCATGAACCTTCATGGCCACCATAGGGAAAAGAACCACCTCACAACGTCAGGATATAACTTGCATTTCGTAAACCACTGAAATCGATCGAACGGGACCCTTCCCTCCAAGCGTGCTGCTTGCCTCCTATGCCACCTCTCACCCATTCTGTCAACCGCTCTCGCTGATCAAAGAAGACCCACCCTCGTATGGGCAGCAATTGTTGCTCGATCTGACTGGGAGGTGTGTCGATACTGGCTCTGACTCTCTCTGGCGCTCACTCGGGTATCAATCCTATGCCAGGAAGAGCTACAGCACTGGAGGAATGCCAAAGTTTACCGCAGAATAGGAGGACCGTGCTTAGTACAACACCCATCCTGGACCACGACGACACTCGTGCTGCAAGCATTGCGCAAGAGCATGTCTTGCAAGGCGTTGTTCAAAGGTGCTTTCACTCGCGCAAGTGGAAGCTTTCTCGTGACGAGGATGCAAGCAGACTCTCCAAATGATTCCATCCATTCCAGTCTGCACTACCACTGATAAGCAGTCACCCCGAGACAACTGCAACATGGTCACTGAGGAGCTCAACAACTCTCAAGATCTTGCAATGGTGCACTGGGTCGACTGTCCATGAGGATGCAACGATTCCTCCACGAACTTTCGGAAGGTGTCTCGGCTCCAAATCAAATCTGTTCCCAAGTCTGCTGGGAAAGACCGCCAGACCAGCTAGGAGAATGGAGCCAATGACGAGCACGTCTGGTGTCGCTGGAGGAGGAAGCGTGGACTCTGACCAGTGCTTTTGAATGGGATATTGACTACTGATGGAGGGCATGTCGATCCGCTTGACCCTCCCATCTCATCCCATCCTTGCGCATTCCTGTCACGCCATTTCCACCAATCAGATGGCGGAACTGGAAAAACCATATCGGATATGTTATGTGCAAACCACAGGATACAGTATTAATCCTACACCTTTGAGAACGCATACTGATCCGATTAGAGAGGCCTCCATGACATGATGCAATTCACGGAAATAGGAATGGAACTGCTGCAGACTCTGTGAAGCTGCTTCGGCTCCTTTTTGCAGCTGTTCTGCATCTCTTCCAACGCCACGAGCTCCACACACAACAAGAATCTTCTCTTGCGTCGCTGCCTAGTTGCTACAGGGTGGAGTCATCGCTGGACTGGTGCCACCGACCACAAGAGGACCAACCTCACGAGCTCTTCCGAACGTCATGACAATGCAATCCAATTGCCTGCACAAAATGGCGTCGAATGACGAGGCGGTTGCGTTTTGGCCATGGCGATAGAAAAGGAGACCAGCCAGCAATCGGACGCAGCAATTGGATCCGCCCACGGAGAACTGATTTGAGCAGGTGGTGCAGGAACTCCCGATATCGCTGGTGCGACCAACCAAGCAGTTCACAAAGGTTCCAAATGCTCCGATGGGTTCAAAGAAATGACATGAGATTTGAGATAAATTCCACCTTTTGAAAACCCACGATGATCTGCAATCGTTGACGCACAGTCAAGCGACAACGTCGATGCCGGATGGAATTGGTGTCCAGTCTCTTCATTATGACAACCATGACGAAGCACGAGTTCCAGCACTATTAATGGCGATGATGCTTGTTACGTCGATGTCATTGTGGATCCATCCAATGGACATTGTCTTAGTTCGACTTGAACTAACAAGGAGTTTTCGGCGCCAAAGACAACGCCGTCGACGCAATTCGGACTCACAATGAGACACCGAGAAACGTGAAGAGCAAACGCTGTGTGGAAACGCTCAAAGCATTTGATGCGATGGGAGAGCATTGGTGAGTTTTGGTCAGTTTTGCGTCATGGTAGAACACCTGACATTTACACAAGAAACCAAGAGTGACTCCGCCCAGTGAACGTTAGCGCAACTTCCATTCCACTGTGCCAACGATGCTAACTGGAGTTCTCGTTGTCCAGAGATTCATCAATTACACCACCATCTTTCATCATCTCGAGGCCGTTCCCTTTCGACGAGTGGTCGACTTCTCCATCTCTGATCTGAGCAGTGCTATCCACTTCAATATCGTACCACGCCGCTTGATACACGCGACTTGCCATCACACACTTCCCAGACAGAGATCTCCGCGCTCGCTTTGCCATTCGTCGCTTCACATCAACCGAACTCTTGGTCGGTCCTACGTCATCCTGTGTCTCGTGACCCGACGTCTGTCGTTGGTCGAAGTAGAAGCGATGCACACACGGATAACACACAATGGACTCGCGCAACTTGCACAGATCTTTGTCGTCGTGGACATTTGGAAACATGCTGCGTAGCGTCTCGGCGCGGTGTTGAACATACAGCACTGCGCGCACGATCGCGATGGGAGCCGACTCGTCTCCAACCACTTGGATGGGTTCCGCGACTTCGAGTTGCACTTGTGCGTATTCTCGAGCGAGTCGATTCCAGTAATTGGCGACGTGGTGGATGCCGTTTTGACCCGCAAACGCCACGTCGTCTCGCAACAATCGTGTCATGATGGTGACTTGGTCTCGTGAGAGATCTTGTTGCCAGCAGTCGGGATCGCTCTTGCCATGTTGTTGGTCGATGGTCGAGGTGGTGGGTTCTTTCTTGACTCTCGGCGTGGAGGTTCCATGGTCAAAGACCTCAAAGTACTTTCGAAGGAGAGCAATGAGTTGTAATTCGACCTGCATCGGCACTATGACGTCTTGATTGTTGTGAATCGAGGTCCGGCGCTGTAGATGCAGCTGGGGTTGGACGTGTTCATGCCGACCTGGCAAACTGTCGTCGCTTCGACACAATTGCTTCTTCCATTGGGCTTTTTTTCTCATCAACCCATCCACTTCGTCGTGCAAAGAAGCCACTTGACGGGTCAGTTCGGCGCATTTCTCGCGGTACCTTTGGCGATAGTATCTTCCTCGCTCGCAGTAGGACAGGTCCTTGATTCGTCGTTTGCCCATGATCTCCTTGGAGCTGCCCCAACTACTGGGAGCCTCGAGATCGTCGAGTCGACGTCTTCGCGGAGGCGTCGACATGGCGCTGATTCGGTTTCTTCGGGGGGGTTCGCGTCTCTTGGCAAAGCGAGCCTCGAGACGGTCAAGTGCGGTGTGTGGCACACCAGCTTTCGTCAGCTCCCAGATGCCGAAAATGGCCCTTCTCTGGTTGGGCTCATGAGCTCATGTGCTCATGAGCTCATGGGAACAGGTTGTAGGAACACACACACTCACAGGTGCGGCCCATGGGATGGATGGCGACGGGCACTAGCAACCAGAGCTGGCGACACACAGGATTCCATCCAAAACACTTGATGGCGACGTCTTCGCAAGGGGATCCCGTGCCATTACCTTTGGCTGTCAGAACAACCACCAAGTCTGGCCATGAGCTTCTTCCCCGGTAGTTTAGCTTGTGTTGTTTGTTTGGGTTCGTAACCTGCAAACGGATTGTCTGGTACTGGCCTATTCATGCGGATCCATGATGGGCTGAGAGCTTTGCTCGTGTTGTCAGGAGTCAATCGATCGCAATCTGCGGTAGTGCAACGGCAAAGAAAGATGGAGCCACCGATTCTTCGATCCGCTGAATCGGAGAGGAAAGCGACGATCCAAGGACCAACTGGAGGAACCCACTGCCTGCCTCGTGATCCATAATTGTGCCTCCTTACCGCAAGATTACATACGTGTGAGTTGCTTGCTGCTCCATTCTGTCGATCGTCTGACAATACCACCCACGATCACACGGTCACACAGTTCTTCAGCTATGCGCCGACGGGAGGTGTGGTTCATCGAGCGGCGAGTCAAGTTTGAATGTTGGCCGCGACGAGATCACGTGCGCTCAACACAGTTCTGGGAACTGCTCGCTTCAGCATCTCTGGTTGGTTCATCGCGTAGGTTGTAGATGCTGCACCTGGTGCAACATCAGACTCCTGGTGTGCAACGGCAAGGTGATACCTTTTGACGCTGTAGACGGTTGATGGGAAATGGGCTTCACCGTGTTGTACAGCACACCGACACCAGCTGCAATTGTTGTGCATGATTGGAGATAGCTCTTCGTAGCACACTGTCTTGCTTTATACGGTGCAGTTCATCACACGTCAATTGAATAGTCGTTGACGTCATTCTTTCTGCCACTAGCAGATCTTCAAGCGGAGTTCCAATCAGAATTGTGTCTTCAATTCGTTGGCACGGGATTGTTAGCAGCTTGCAATGCTCCTCCTTGTGGTCAGCGCCACCAAGCACAAGCTTTTGACAGTCCAGTTTCATATCATTCCAGTTCAACGCGATGGCTTCCTCTTCAATAGCTGACTGCTGACGGATGGACAAGTCATAGTGGTCGAAGGGATTGACAACTCTTTTGACCATCGTGCCGCGATGGGCAATTCAAGAAAGCTGGTTGCCATCGGTCTAGGAATTGACGGACGGAGAGCAGAAGACATTCGGGTATCCCAGGCCTGTCGTGTAGCCACGAAGCATCGTGGAGGTTCACGCAAGTGCAGCGTCTGTTCCGGATGTATTCCAAGTCACCCAAACGTTGGTCGCCGATGGATGAATTGCTCGTAGGTCCTTGAATCAGCTTCAACGACCCGTGCAGATCACCGTGCTTTTTGTTTGGGCCTTGCGTCAAGCATGGGTCTGTTCATGACTCGTCAAAAGAGCTGGTTTCTATCAGCATTCGTCGTCATCAATCACTTTCGCGGTTTTCAAATCAGACTTCTGATTTGAAAACGTCGAAAGTGATTGATCCCACATTGACTTCATGAGCTGACGTCGACTGGTATGGCCATGTGGGTTCCAATTCGCCCGATCTTGTTGCTAGTGCAACCTGGAGTCGCTCCGTAATGCCAAGGCATCTGCACTCGGAAAGACAGTACACAACCCTTGACTTGACCTGCTTTGCCAACACAAAAAAGAGAAAAGTCATCACCACCCTTCTCCACCATCTTTGCTGTTGTTGATCGCCGTTCACACACGACACTCGTTCGGTGGAGAACTGAACTGCGCTCTCGATCCAAAGCCTGCCAAGCGGAGGTCCCTCGAGGTTTCAACGCAGAACATGCGTCGAGCGATCCGAGTCGAAAGCATCAAGCGAGAAGTGTCCATTTTTGGAACCCGAGAAACCTGGTGTGTTGCACACGGGGTGCTTCCAACCAACTCAATGACTGCAGCATCGTGGGTCAAAGGCACCAGGAAGCACTTTGGCGACCTCAGCAATCGAAGCATACGGTGTTTTCTGCTCAAGATGGATGCTAATCAAGCAGAAAATGGTCGAGCTGTCCAGCCACGAAGCCTCATGGTACGGATGCGGTACTCACTGTTCTATCGATCCAATCTCATGACACGCCTCCTTCCCCTTCAGCAATTTTGAATACTGCTCTCGTGGCATCAGTCTAGCCAGCAGCACCGGTTGTTCTCCTGCCTCATGGCAATATCTGCCTGGTGGTGGGTTCAACCAGGCTGTTGTTTGGGTATGCTTTTGAGTAGCGGGGACCAGCAGACAGCACACGCAATTGTCTACCACGTGCGAAACTCGACGAGAAGCGATCGAAGCGACTTGGGAGGATGAAGCCCCAACTGCCGTCCGTGACGTTACTCCTGTTTGGAAGAGTTGCGAATCTCGTCGGTGCGTGCGGTGGCCTCACGCTGATGGACCACCGATCAATGTCGGCATCCTGCCAGCATGCTGCGGGATTCGCCACAGTCAAGTCTTCATTTACTGCGTATCAAGGGCATCATGGCTGGGCTTGCCCAAACCGGTAGTATGCTTTACTTTGGCGTTTTCTGATCATTAGGGGTCCTTACCGGTGTTCTTTTGATTACGAAGGAAGCCACGCGCTTCGTTGACATTTCAAGTGAAGATTCTAGTGACATTTGGAACGCTGACACAGCGTTTTTTGGACCGAATTGGAGACCATAACAATCAGATTCGCAAATTGTGTTCTATCGTGCACCAATAGAGGCACCGGCACCCGAAAAAGCAGACCTTTTCGATGGTCCCGCAGTGTGCCTGTATATCGATCAACAGCGAGCCATCTCTCCGCTGAAACACGTTTGCTGGCTGAGGTCTTGTCATTTGATAAGCCACCAGAGTAGCGAAAACCCTTGTTTCACACACAATAGAATTCGAATGAAGCGGTCTCACTGGTGCACAAACATCATGTTTCCGTTTAACACCAAAAACTCTCTCGCTTGAGTACGTGGAGGCTGTGACAAAGGAAAAGAGCTCAAACACCACTAATTCTTGGCATCGCCATTCGTACGATTTGCTACGATCATAGAATGCTGGATTCTCCGTTCTACTTCGAA
Source organism: Paralagenidium karlingii (assembly GCA_027475765.1). Classification (NCBI taxonomy): domain Eukaryota; phylum Oomycota; class Peronosporomycetes; genus Paralagenidium; species Paralagenidium karlingii. The sequence goes on from JAMFLO010000402.1 coordinate 25,846, forward strand.
GCTGTGTCTCAAGGGTGGTTCTCCTCTCGGTATCATGAAAGTTGACGGCTTTGGTCGCGTGATAGACACAGCGATATCGTATAGGTCATGTTCCATAGCATAATCCATCGGTCTACAACATGGGAATCTTGTGAGTTGAGAACTCGACCAGAAGGATTCCACTGTAGTGACCACATTGTCGTGGATGAAGTGTTGTTGACGGTGATGTTTGACGTTTCGTAGGCGCTTTGCACATTGCGCTCGTTGGTGTTGCGTTAAGTGCAGTGCGGACTAGTTCAGAGATGATCGAAATTTGGATATACCGCGAGGTTATCTAACTTTGGGCCGATCGATCAGCCCGCCAAAGCCACTATATGGCGGAACTGTCTACAGAGTACGGGAAACACATCATCCACCATCTGGCCTGAGCGCGAAGATCTATACATCGGATTGGTTGATTTTTGTCGTCTAATCGGCCAATATGACCTTACCATCGTTTTGTTTTGGCGTGAATTTGGCTGGTTGAGGACTTCATGCACTTCCCACTTCCGAGTGTAACTGGAAAGACGTTGCGTCATAATCGATGGAACTGACGAAAGGTGGTGTGCTGCACACATTCGAATTCAACCCCAACAGATCACTGACCTCCAAGCGACGCGACCAACGGCATGTCAAATGGCCGCGCCTTCGCGAAGACGTCGACTCGACGATCTCGAGGCTCCCAGCAGTTGGGGAAGCTCCAAGGAGATCATGGGCAAACGACGAATCAAGGACCTGTCCTACTGCAAGCGAGGAAGATACTATCGCCAAAGGTACCGCGAGAAATGCGCCGAACTGACCCGCCAAGTGGCTTCTTTGCACGACGAAGTGGATGGGTTGGTGAGAAAAAAGCTTGTTCGCGTCCTTCAAGAATTCACAGCGTGCAGTTGGAGAACTCCGCACCTCGAGAAACGAAAGCTAGTCCAATACGCACCAACTGCATCAACTGGTGCATAACCAAGCGGTACACAATCCAGCACATCACACCCCACTTCGGACGATTCGCCATTCACACTCGATCACATGAGGCTTTTCGACGGTGCTGCTGCTTTCGGGTCCACTGTATGGTGACACAATGCATCGCCTCGATTGTGATATTGTTGGTCGAATCGAGTGCATCTTCCCCATGGGTCTATCCCATCCACGAAGCAGTATGTGTCATCACAGAATTGCTTGGATTCGTCACACAGTACGTGACAGTATTCATACAGGTAGGAACGCATTAGCACGATTTCAGCTTGACAGATTGACATTTGGCGCGTCTGATCGCCGACTTCACTCATGCTGAGCCTTTTACTTTGCAGAACGCGGCGAGTGACTTAAGAGGACTTAAGATAACGAAGAAAACACTAGGAAAAGGGACTCTTTCTTGATTTGCTCTTTTACTGGGAGAAACGTGACTGACTTGGCAAGATCTCCTCTTAGCTCGACCACTCGTTCACACGCACGTCTTGCAAGGGCTGATTTCCGAAGTGCGCAATGTGCTGTTGAATCCGTCGATTCGAGTGTCGCCACCGGTAGCATGTCGGTTTCCGTCGTGCGTTTGTACCATTCCTGTACCAACTTCTCGAAACCCAGTGTTCCGACTTTGACACGCGAAGAGCACCGACACAGGACGTCGATTCTTCCAAAGCACGACAATGATGCTTGCTGAAGCTGGACGATCGAGACTCAGCACCAGGTCAGGATGTAGGTCCAGACGGGTCGTTCGGGGTGGTTGACATGGAGGCCTCTCTAATATCTGACATCGCTGACCTACCATCAATTCTCCAAAGGTTCTGGTACACTATACGCTGCGATAACTAGTGTTGCAACTAACGGTTAGAATCCAACCCACATGTTCTCTTGTGACCCCAGCCACATGGTGGTGGAAATGTGGAAGTGTTGTGAACACATACACAGGGCACACAGGTCTTCTGAGACTTGGTGGCAATGACGTTGACAGAGAGGGTTCTTGCAGTGGATGGTTGACTGGCTAGCTGACTGGCTGACTGGCTGGGATCTTGAGTTGCTTGGATTCGTCAGCGGTTTGTAGAGATAACCTACTGGTTGATGAATGGATTGGATACCTTTGAGCTCCATTCATTATCCATTTCATGGCTGGGAGCTGGGACCAACGTCGTTGGACAATGAGGAGGAGGAGGTGATAGAATTGAGGAAGCGCTTGAGTTGTCGGTTGGGTCCAACACCACACCGTGTGGTGGTGGCCTGTAGATCACCAGTGAATCGATGGGACGTGTTCGGATCCAGGACTCCTGGTGATCTCACAGGAGATCGAAATCGGATCCGAACTGAGGGTGCGGAGCTTTAGCACTGGGCAACCAACGAATTCATTGAATTGGAATGGACGAGCAAACGTTGGGATTTGGCCCAGCTCAAATCCCCACCAGACGACCAACAGCAAGATGTCGGCGAGTGTTCGTTCAAGAAACCAGTGAGTGCGATACATCTCCCATCCATGATCGCATGCAGAGCGAGAGTTCTTTCAATCCCATGGTTTGTTTGTTGTGCTCGTGGTATGTTGTGGCGTCGTGGCTCCCAATTCCGATTCTTCCGGACATGCCCTTTCTTGGAAACCACGCCTTGGAAAAGGAATTGGCATTGGTCGGATGGCCATGGCAGAGTCCGCTTTTGGGAGTCAAATGACCGCAAAGCGAATGGTTGAAAGCAATCAAGCCTTAAGAAATCGCCACCGTCAATCGGTGGTCGTCTCCATGATAGTGAGGTCGGCGGAGGCCGTTCGGGTTGCCAGGGTGGCCACTCGAACGCGGTTCGCCACCACAAGTCTACTAGTCTACTTGCGTTGGTCTTTGCTTGGTTGATGCTGTCTGAATGTGGGTTTGATGCTCAAGCTATTGCATACTGGGTGTACCTTGCTGCCTCTTGAATTTCGAGTTGATTCATCGCTGTGCACGCACCTTTGTGGGTTGTCCGAGGTCGCTACGACCGGCAGCCACGGGCAGCCACGGTGAGCTCGAATCTTTGGCTGCACAAGGAGGAATTGAACAAGATTGTTCTCGACGGGAGATGGTTTGACCTTCAGCCAATCAATGTGATGGAGTTGTATCACTGCCATGTCGTTCGACACAGTGTCGACTTCCAGAATCATTGTGATGGTTGGAACACAAAACGAAGTGAGGGAGATCGACCAGAGCCATTTAGAAACATGTAAAAGCTATACATCAATGCAATTGCTAATTTTTCTGCTGTTTTCTTCATTGTCATCTGTTGATTCTCTATAACTCACCTGGTTTTCTGGAAGAGAGTCGGCTCTCTAGAGAGAGTGGCGGCTGAGTCATACAGGTGACTCAGCTGCCAGATCATGACATCCTCCCCGACTTGACTTCGCGTTGGCGGTCATTGAACGCTCGCAGAAGTGACTGCC
>JAMFLO010000403.1:0-29194 GCA_027475765.1 Paralagenidium karlingii
TTTCTCAACAATGACTCGTATGCATATGTGGTGGAAGACTCATTTGAGGATCGGCACTCTATCGAATCACCGCAGCAAGCGGCGTCAAGTAAATTGAGTCTCACGAGAACCGACCTTGAGCTCACGAGTACCAATGGAGTGGACTTCGAAGAGATGAGGGAGGTCAAGATTGAGTTATGAGTTGACCAAATGCTGACTTGGAAGAGAGTGAGTTCGCAGTTTTGGTGTGCGTCAGACGGTTGCAATTGTTCGTTGTGTTTTCGTCCAAGATGTTTGTTTAACTGTAGTGAGTCCATCGTATTTGTGATCGTCATGAAACCTCCCCTTCATCACCTTCGTGAATCTTCGCGTTGTTTCACTCTACTCAAGTTCTTCGAGTCGTCTTTCTAGCTTTCTAAGGCGCCGCTTGTAGAGCTCAAGAGATACTTCAAGATCGTGATCCACTCGGCGATCAATTGAAGCTTCTCGCAAATGAGCTTTGACTTGTCGAAGGAGAACGTGAAGCTTCTCGATGCGAGTGAGCAACTCAAGCTCGCTGTCTGTCGATGAGCTATCGTTACCTTTGCTTTCTGCTGTACTCTTCTGCACGTGGATTGGTGTGCAAATCATTTGCTCATGTGGGTTTATTGGAAGCTTGACGTCTTGCCTCAAACGGGTTTGTGAAGAAGCACGATCTAGCGTATCAGAGGGCTCCATAACGTTGATGTTTAGTGGTTGAAGCGCTTCAACATAGTGCGTCGAATCAGAGGTAGCTTGCTCTGAAAACACTGTCGAAGCTGGACGCTTTCTAACCACTCGCGGATCGATAAATGAATGAGGTTCCTTCTGCGACCTAGAACCGTGCACACACGTTTTCAAGTTCGGTCGGGCGTCGAGCCATTGACGAAGATACAACGCATGCACACAACCACCGCAAAACACGAAAAAGTCGAGTTGTTGTTGGTGAGGAGTACCTTCGTGAATCATGGTTCTGGACTTGGCAAGAGCTCGAAGATATTGAGCTTTGACGCCATTCCACATGTCCACCAGTGTGTCCGTGGTGTGAGCAACAGTCACCGACGGATCGAGTCCGTGCAGTTGTTGGTGTTGATGAAGTTGACGGCTCGACAACTGGATGATTGGCAGCAACAGGTTGTAGTCGCTTTGATTATGGTGAAATTCCAGCGTCACTTCGTTCCAAAATCGCCAATATGCCGTGGATCTTTCCGTAGTTGACGAGGATTCAGCCGTGCTTTCCGTGTCAGTCTCATCATCGCGAGCAGAGGACACGGGGCCAACCGCGTCTTCAATGCCCTCACTGCCGCCTATGCTGGCAAAGCGACCACCGAATCGGTTAGAAAACAGAATGTTGAGCAATCGAATGCAGCAATGCTTGGTCTTTTCCAGTGCTCGTCGTGAATTGTCGTGCTCTTGGAGCCTTTGGATTCGCTCTTGTGCAGAAGTTTTGCGGGGAAGTCGTAAGCTTCTTTCGGTGCACTCTCGGCGCAATTGCAGCACAGTCCAAGTGAAGTAGTCGTCACTCTTTGGTGGCGCCACCGAGCCGCTTTGCTTGACGGTCCAATTGACCAATTGCAATGAGTTGCTTTGATCTAACAGAGTCGCAGCACCAGTCTCAACAGATGGATCAGGGCAACATGGCGATACGCTGGTGGCACCCATCGTACACCCAAGACCAACAAACTGAAAATGTGGTGCACCGAACGAAGTAAATGATGACGCCAGAATGCCATGGCGTGGCACGTGCCATTCGCGGCGCGCTTGACTCGCCCCAGATGCTTGATGGCTCTTGCTGATTGGTTGGTCGGGGGTTGAGGATCACGGATTCTTAACACTTGAAACGGCTTTTGCTGGCTTGTTTCCTGTACTGTACCGAATGCAACTCAGATGCTTCTCTTTGACTCCAGGGTTCAACGGAAAAAGAAACTTGCATATCAAAAGCACTGCACATACAGTGTAGTGTCTTCCCCATCTCCTTTCTTTCTTTCCATTCTTTCAGTTTGCTCTGGATCCAAAGTTTCCTTTTGCACAGTGTCCCCCATCTCGTCGGGGCGAACTGACGCGGTGGCTTCCGGATTCCGTCACGTCTTGGGATCTCTTTCACTTTGCTTTTGTGATCATTTCCTTTCTTCTTCTTCTCGTGGGGATGGAACGCTCTGGCTTTGCGGCAACCTTTATGGCGCTGTTGTTGTGCTCAACAATCGGTGAGTTTCCCGCTATTCCACCCTCATTCTCTCTCTGTCTCATATCTCTCTGATGGTGGCAAATGCTCGCCGGTCAAATCCAAATGAATGAATCTATGGTTATGCAACAGCGTACGTGCATGATGGTCAAACGACATATTGTTGGCGTGTTTCCGAGTCGCTATTTGCGCCATTGCCCTTGACAGAAACAGCCCCTCCCACCACCAAATTGCGATTTGGATCCTCCGCAAACGGTGGCTGCCCAGTACAAATGCGTCTCTTTGCACCCTCGCAGGTTGTTGTTGGTGAACTCGTGACTGTGAATTGGACAGTACGGTTGCTTCCCGAACGCCTCAATGCGCAGCAAGCCGTTGACAACATCAGTACCAAAAAGAGCGGGAATGCCATTTCACAGAGTGCATTCTATTCTGTCACAGACAAGGTCTCGAATCACGCGATTGACATTCTCCAAAGCACAATCGTCTTTTGTGACTTTAACCCGTCAGTGGCTTCCGTTTGCGATCCGTTGCATCTTCGAATTGCAGAGCAACACCCCAACCCGAATCTGAGTCCACAACCCAAAGCAATCCAGACTCAGAACGACCTGAACCCGAAGAATCAGACTTGGGTCGATTCAGCGATTGTTGCACTCACCACACCAAATGTCTTTGTCGATGATCAAGCCAACTTTTCGTCCAAAAACGAATTAACTTTTGCAGCTCCTGGTTTTTACTCACTCTTTGCCACTGTGACGTTGCCTGGAAGTGTTCCGCAAGAAAGATTCGAGTATGCTGTGTATCATCGACTTGCAGCAATCAGTTGGGATCCGTTGACTTCGACCGCCTCTCACGAAAACGGAACAAATCGTACTGAAAGCACCAGTTCTGCCACCCTTTACAGCGGCCAGTCGGAGATACCAGATTTGCTCAACGCGGATTCCTCTTCAACAGACTCAATGAATTCCACAAGCATGTCACCCACCGCGATTGTGGCGATTGTTATGGGGTCATTGGTGGCAGCACTGGTTGTGATTTGCTGCTTCTGTTTTGCAATTCGTAACTTAGAGATCAAAAACAGCTTTCGAGACGCCAACCCGTTTTCTTGTCTCGGCAATAATGACCAGAAAAGCGGCAAGTGTGATGATCCCAACAACAACATGATTTCCACCGGCGAATGTCGTACTGGTGATCGTCGTTTTTATTCAAGTCATGGGATTGAAGATAGCACCTTAGAGACGTTTAAGTTCCCACACTTTCCTTCTCAAGTCATCAACTCAACGACTATGCCAACAACACGGTGGACACGAACAAGATCCGGGTCGGGGCCGCAAAAACAGCCCATGATTTCGTCAAAACGCCGTCGAGAAGATTTCATCATTTATGAAGAGCTTAATGCTTCCACTCCATCGAAAACTGTGGACCCGACGCCTGCAGTTAGTTTCATCAAGAATCTGCCTCAAGTGAGTTCTTCGCGAATTCAGCAAGAGCAAGCTCCGTGTCACGATCATTGCGATCTGTTGAACAACATACGCGGTGTTGACACTCATCTGTTTGCGTTGATGTCGGAAGAAGGAGAAGAACAAGATAATGAAAATCCAAGAGAAGCCTGCAACACATTTGTAAATGCCAACAGTGACTCTGGTGGCACGATCGAAACGGAAGATTTGGCCGGCTCTCGCTGTAAAGTCCATGCATCATTCCGTTCACAGGACTTGTGCCAAGCTTCAGTCCGTGACTTGGACGCACGAAGCACAGGAGAGTATGATCCTGACTACTTGCATGGACTCAGTTTCGAAGTGTAAATCACTTCATCGAATCACGTGTTTTCTCGTGTTGTCGATCTCTGGAAGAGATCATTTCTTGGGATTTGTGCTAATTGTTTCTCAAGTCAGCATGGATTTCCATTTGAACTCTAGTTGTTTCGATTCACGATACCATGTACAAGCGCTGTAATTGGTTTGAATACACGGGAGAAATCACCACGTAGCTACGTTGCCCACCGTGTTTCACCCGTTTGTGTGTTGTAGTAATAGTCGTATCCCGAAGAATCGTCATGCAACAGCATCCATTCACTTCCGCCAGCCGCTGCTGTATTGGCATACCCGCTGGCATTGCCGTTGGCTTGCTGGTCTTCTTGATATCCTGTGACGTACTGATACTCACTCGACTGTAGATACTCTTGGTATGTTTGTTCATTTTCCTCCATACCCTGGGCTTGTGCCTGTGCCTGTGCTTGTACTCGTCGTGCTTTAAGCATCGAGGCCATGTCTTTCCACGAGTGGTTGGCTTTGTTGCCTTTGGTGTGAATGATCTTGAAGCAACCCAGACAAAACCCGTCCTGGCAGACCACGCAAAAGCGAGTGGCCTTGAGCTTTTCGCATTCAATGCAACGAAGGGATCCGATGGCTTTCCAGATGTGTTGCTGGCGTTTGGAGGATGCGTGGAGTTTCTCAAAGCACGCGTCACAAAACACGTCCTGACACGAAAAACACTTTTTTCGCGCTTCTTCGACTTCGCATTCGACGCAAAACTGTTCAGCTTGTTCTTCGGCGCGCGCCAACTCTTCTTCCTGTTCTTCTTTGAGACGCTTTTGCTCTTGCTCTTGTTCGCGCTGTTTACGACTCGCTTCGTCGTCTTGGTCAAAGAAATCCAACTCTTTGCCTTCTTCTGGGTTGGGCAAAATCCGGCCATTCTGCAACACCAGCAACCCGTCGCTTTTGGTGTACCCCGTGGAAGGTGGCGTCCACACGGCTTGGCCCGTGGCGCCATTGTAATAAAACCATTGGCCCGAATCCTCGCTCCAGTACTCGACCCACGCGCGCGCGTTGAAGATCATCTCTTTGAAATGCTCTTGGCGCATCGATTTGACTTTACGCATGGCTTGGTGTTTGCGGATCATCTTTTGGATCTTGATGGCAGCCGCGTGTTTGATGGCCTGCTTTTCCATGAACGCAATGCGCTTCAGTTCGGTCGCGATGCGCGCCACATGGCCGCGGTACACGCTTTGGATCTTGGTGGCGGCTTTATTCTGTCGCAGAATCGACTGCTGCTTGGCCAACTTAAGCTCCTTGAGCAAAAACCGAGCGTGAAAACCACGAAGAGCTGTCTGGATCACAATCGCGGCCTGGTTGCGATGGCGTTCGATTTGACGACGAATGAATTTGGCGCGACCGAGCCGGCCACGGTAATGGCGTTGAATGCGCAGCGCCGCCGCGTTGACTTTGGCATCACGACGACGAATTGCGACTCTTTGTCTTGCAAAGTGGCCTCTTGCCAGCGCCTGGATACGTGCAGCTGCCAAATGGCGGATATGCTCCATCTTTATGCCTTGAAGTTTTCGACGTTGGATGTATCCGCGTGCCAGTGCTTGTATTCGGGTTGCGGCACATTGTTGGCGATTGAATTTCTGCTTGAGTTTGAAGAATTGCCGTGCCATGCGGCCCCGGTAATGCCGTTGAATGCGCACAGCAGCCGATTGGCGTTTGCTTTCTTGTTGGTGCCTTTGGATCAGTCGAACAATACGTCTCGCACAAAAGCTTCTCCAAGCGCGTTGCAATACTTTGATGGCGTCGACCTCCAGCACAGCGCGTTCGCAGGCTTTTTCTTTCATGACCATGCCATACCATTGGTCCCACGCCTGTTTGAGCTTGCGCTGCAGGGACCAAAAGTCAGGTGACGTCACGCAGCAACAAACTCCTGTTCAAGCTTTGCATATCACGTACATTGACCCATTGCAGCAGAAACAAATCGAGTTGCTTGGTGCCCTTGTACATGAGGTAGGCCGTCTTTTTCTCTTGTTGGATCTCGAACGCGATGGTTTGCCTCCATTTTGTGAACGCCATGGACTTCATGTGAAACAAAAGGCGACGGAAAATGGCTTCGACTTTGGCTTTGCCCCATTTGCGCATAAACAAATACGCGTTGGTGCTCGATCGAGGACAAAACTGCTGAGCCTCGTACACGTCATTTTTTACGACTTGTGTGAGTTGCTGCACGTTACAAAGTGCTGTCGCGAGTTGGTTCTGAAGCGAATTGATTTGTTGCTGGGATGTTAGCGGGGTGCCGTCTTTGGAGTGCGTGCGACGGCGATGCTTGTGCTTAGTTTTGTGTTTGGATCCTTGGATCTTGTTCGACCCAGATGTGCCTTGCTGTTGGGGCATGCTGCTCGTACCGATCCAGGCTACTTGTGGAGACGTGTACGCCGTGTTTTCCTCTGTGTGAGGATTCGAAGCGTTGTTGTTGCTGTCGGTCGGGGAGCCTCCCAGTTGCGCTTCAAACCGCCGAATTTCTTCCACCGACAATCCCAGTTTCTCGCTGGCGGCTAGAAACTCATCGTGTTCTTTCTGTCTTCGAGCAGCTTCTCGCAGATCGATTTCGACTGCCTCTTTCTGTTGTTGTTGGGGCTGTTGTTGGTGTTGCTGTGATTTCGCTCCAGAACCAGAGGAACCATCGTCGTCGCGATTGGTGGCATTGCCGGATCCTGGCGGTTTGTCCTTTTTGGTGGCATCTTTGCGTACGTTTGGCAAATGAAAAATCGGCAGCATGTGGTTCTTCTTCTCCAACCCAATTTCAAATGGTGTCTCGGCATTGGTCGTCAGAATCGGCAGAAGAGTTTCAAAACCCGAGCGCACCATTGGGACCTCTTGTAGGGGTGCTGTCACTGATACTGGAAGAGGGGAATGGGAAGAAGGAGATAAAGACGAAGAGGAGGAAGAAGAGCTTGATCCATTCATGGTAGATAAATCCAATTGCTTCATGGAGCGGGTCGGAACCAAGTCGTCGCGGCGGAACTTCTTGTTTGCGGGTAAAGCGCGCATGGAGGCTCTTGCACCAACGACATGAAGTCCGCTCTGGCGAGTTTTGTTATCGTTCACGTCATGTTGGAGCGTGGGCATCAGAATCAGGTCAATGAGTTGCTGCTGGGAGAGCTCGTCAAGTTTCACGCCTGTAGGCAGATGCTCCGTTGACACTGATTGTGGGTTGCCAAGCAGCGTCGTACCATTGCCATTGGCTCGCAATTCTCTCAATTTGATGCGCCATTCGGCTTGCAATTTGCTGCGCGTTCGCTCCAGTTCCTCCAAGAGTCGGATCTCATGGTTGGTGAGTCGTTGAAGTGCATCGGTGTGGGGCGTTGAGACGGACGCGGGTTCTTGGCCCGTTTGTGGTCGCTGTGCTGTCTGGGGCGAGAACGGAAAAGTCACCAAGTTGTGAGCCGGGAGCGGCGATTCCAGCGGAGACAACGAGCCTGGGACGTGTTGCTTGGCGTGGCTGAGTGTCGTCTTGCTGACGTCGATGGAGATGGACAAGTCGTTTGGGTGCTTGACCCCCGAGAGGTTCCCACCAAAGAGCAGCATGCTTGAATGCGATGCCAGCTGACGAACCAGCACCAAAAAGAGGACCTGGAGGCACCAGCACCAGCGCCACGCCACGTCACGTCACGTCACGACACGACACGACACGACACGACACGACACGACACGACCAGTCAGTGTAGGCTCTCCCGACACAAAGAGAGAGAGAGGATCCCAGTGAGAGTAAGCTTCAATGTTCGTGCACCGCTTGACTCTTTAAAGGAAGGCATTGCCGCACCTATTCTGGGAAGAAGGCGTTGCATTGCACGATGCGGATAATCATAATGAATAACTAAACCACTTATGCATGCTCCTTTGGCTCAGTTGGTAGAGCGTCAGTCTCATAATCTGAAGGTCGCCAGTTCGAGCCTGGCAGGGAGCAGATCTTTGACAAGTGTTTTGCATTGTTGAGACGAGACCACGGTGGATGGGCACATCCACGTGAGCTCCTGCGCAAGAGAACTCACGGACACGCTGTTGAGCCCCCAAAATGTCGGCTCCTTGCTCTCGCTGACTCGCTTTTTGGCTCTATCTAACTTCAACCCAACGAATGTTGTGTTTTTCTCATGTCAGCCAACCAATTGGCCCCAGTTAGTTGTCTCGGTTCATGTCGCTTGTTGTCGAGTTGATCAAAAAAGCCGACACGTTTACCACGTGGATGACTTGGCTCTGATGCCAAAACCACGAGGTTGGTGATGTGTGTGTGGTCCCAGGTTGTGGATGACTCGGCTGCGGTGTCGCACCATTAAAGGATCCTGATTGACCGTGGGAAGCAAAGGACAGGATGACTGGAAGGGGAAGGTGGCGCCAGGAGAGCAGCAACTTGACACGAAATGAGCCAGTAAAGACAGCACCACCACAGCAACTTTGAACGCCACTTGAATGGTCCTTGGTCTCTCACATAGAATCCAAAGAACAAACCGCTCATCTTCCCTGGCACCAACAGGGGCCACTCCCGCTCATTTGCAAAGCAACTGACTGATTGGGCCGGGCGGCAACTCACGTCCCATCCCGTGTTTGTTCTGTGTGCTATTGCGTGTGCAAGCGAATCGACTTCAAGACCACAAAGAGAAGATGAACGGAGAGAGACAGGGACTTCAAACTGCCAACTCACAGGTCAAACCAATGGGACGAGGTGCACTGTACTGCACCAAAGAAAAGCCAGAGTTGCCTGCCGACTGTCCAGAATGCGTCAGTCCAAACGTGGGATACTGTAAGCACGCGGTGGCTTATTTTGATTGCGAAGAGACAATCAAAGGAAATTTTCAGGAGGGAACCTCTGCTGTTTGCATTCTTCGTGCTGACCCTTGGTGGGTTCTTCCCTTGGATGGAACTCTGTTGTTGTTTTGGGCAGCTCGTCAAGACCTCCCTCAACGAGGTGCCCAAAACAAGTCTGTGTCTATCCTGCATACTGCACCACCCATTCATTCACCTTTCATCCATCCTTCGACTCATCCATGCTGCACATGACTTCCCTTCTTCCCCTCTTTCCATTACCTCACCTCCTTGGGAGATTCATTTCGCCTTTGTTGGTGTCTTCGAAGCATGCCGATCTATGTACTGTGGTTGCACTGTACTGCAACGGAAACCCAAAGAGGATGTGCCAGCATGCGTGGCTGAGTGGGTACGGTGCGTCGCATCTCACCAGAGGAAAGGAAAAAGAGAAACGAGAGAGTCGGGCCAAGAGAAAGTGTGGAAAGGAAACGAATCTTTTGGTCAGACGAGGGTGGAGTCCCTCCCCCCCCATGCGCATACTTCATGGTGGGACTGGAGCTTCTTGATGTCCACCGTAGCTGACTGTTGGATGTTGGACTGACTGCCTTTCCTTTGGCCTTTGCCTTTCGTATCGCAGAGCAAGCGAGGTGGGGTAGTGGCCGAATGGGTTGTGTTGTGCGTTGGGACTGGAAGACCACATCGTTCATTTCCGAATCTGCTCGCAAACGAAGAAAAAAGACTCCCCATCAAATCCCAAATGAGATTCTCGACCGTCGCCTGCCTTGCCGTCGTCGCGCTTGCCTCGACTTCCCAAGCCCTTCCCAGCAATGAACTGAGCATTGCCCTCAAGGACGCACCAACCGTCACCACGGCCTCGCCATCGACCACAACGGTCGCACCATCGACAAACGGCACCAAGGTAACTCAGGAACCCAAGGCGAGCCAGCACTCCAATGGCACCAAGACCACCCAGGAACCCAAGGCGAACCAACACTCGAATGGCACCAAGACCACCCAGGAACCCAAGGCGAGCCAGCACTCCAATGGCACCAAGACCACCCAGGAACCCAAGGCGAGCCAGCACAGCAAAAACGACTCCAAGGCCTCTCAGAAGCCCGCGCAACAACCAACTGGCAATGCCTCCAAGGCAGGTAACACCACCAAGACTGACGACACCAAGAAGAAGAGCGGTTCCAGTGCTTTGGCTCTCTCAGGTGTCATCTCTATGGCTGCGGTCGCCATCGCCTCGTTTGTGTTGTAAAAGATCCCCACCATCCACAATCAAATCTGGTCGCCAGGTAGATGCTATCCGTGACAAGACCAGATACCAGATACTCCCCAACAAATCCAAGAGACTCGTTCTTTGTGCTATTGAATGAGCTGGCTGGGTAATGTATGTGCGTGACGCCATGGTGGACGATAGCTCCCCATCGATAGTATCACAGGTTGACTTTCTTCTGTTTTGTAATTGCCATTGAAGAAAAGAAGAACCGCGACATATGACACGGATTGAAGTGTTGCGCCATGTTTTCCCATTTGGGTGGTTTTTGCTGTTCCACTTGTATGAATCTGTGAATGGCTGGGATCTGCACTGGCTTTTAGTTGGTCAGCAACACCGTCATGCCTGCCAGATGGTGCCGTCAAAAGCGTGGCAGAATTAGCTCACTTTGATGCGCCGAGTCATCGTCTCATACTCTCTCCCAACCGTACAATCCTGCGTGACTGGTTCAGTCGTTGACTTCTCTGGACTCTTCGTGTGACGTGCCACTCCAGCAATTCAGTTGGTGACTTGGCAGCTTGCACTTCCATTATACTACTGCAAGAGTTATGAAGAGATTCGCAAGAGCCAGTGAGGTGAATGTAGCCCAAAAGTCCAACCATCTGGTGTGCTGACTTGCTCGCCTTTTCCAAGGGAACTCTTGTTTGTGTGATGATGATAAGATCACCTCATGAGACAGAAAACGTCACAGTGCCCCGCGGATGGACTTGAAGATGTGTGAGCCACTGCCACAAGCAGATTGCGGATTGGTTGGGGTGGGTGGAGACCATTACATGCCCTCCCAGCTGGAGGAGGAAATGGTAGGATGGCGTGACTTTGACGGCACACAAAATTCAGTGGTGACTAAAGGTCAAACGAGCAAGAGTGTGTGTGTGGTTTGTGTGTCCAGAGGTTGTTGTTGTCGGCGCAGGTGCTTTCCCATCTCCTCTTGTACTCCTCATTTGATTTTGTCTTCTGTGGCCAACACCCTCACAGCCAAGTGTGTGCTTTCCATATTAGAGTCTCACGAACCTTACCACCCATCCCTTCCCATCCCAACCAAATCAAGACCGAGATCATGAACTTCCTCAAGGTTTTGCTGTTTGTGGCCATGTGCCTTGTTGCGCTCTCGCAAATGGTCGTCACCGCCGCACCAACCCATTCGCTTCCCCCAAAGACTTCTGAAGCCACCACTGCTCCACCCGTCGACACCAACGATACCTCTACCTCCACCACCTCTGCTCCAGGAGCAACAAAAGTCACCAATCCCAAGACCAGCAAATCCATGGGAACCTCGGATGCTGGTACATTCGCCGTGTCGGGGCTGGTCACGGCAACGGCCATGTTCACCGCCGCCTTTCACGGTTAGAGTTCCTCAGCTATGATGGGCAGAAGATTGATAAGAAGTGTGTCCAGCCATGTGGGTGGATGGACAGATTTCTTTGTTGCTGAGTGGGTGTATTCTTCGACTTCTCGCGCCGAGCAGCTGAAGAGAACGAGGAGCAAAAGAGAAATACGGATGTGTGCGAGTCCTGGGCTTGGCGCTGCTGTCTCCAACCAAAGCGAAGCAGTCTCTTACGTCAATAATGTGTCGTCGTCTGTTGTGATTGTTTACGAAAGAAAGGGAAGAAAAAGACGTCCATCCAATACAAAAAGGAGCTTCTTTGCCCAGGATCCATTGCTTTTCAAGGCTTGTTCTGGTTTCTTTGCCAATCGTTGATTGATTGAGGCATCGACATTGGTACAACCCCTGCTGCTGCACTGGATCGACCATACTTCAACCCCAGGCTATCCCTCTATCTCGGCGCTTGTGCCCATTAGAGCCTTCAGCTTAGCTTGATGGCTTGGCTTCATTTGTCCATTCTGTTCGCAAAGAGGTCCATCCAACCAGCCGAAACCCACCCAGCGACTGACTTTGACAACATTTGTATCCCTCCACCAGCTGCGAGTCGGCTCAAAGCGAACGAGAAGAATCTTCTCATGTGCATAAGTCACTTGTCTGCAACCGAGTTACTCGCGTGTCCAGATGGTGTGGTGTGTTGGACAAAGCGTCCATCTGGTTTTCGCAGGCTCTGTTTGTGTCAGGAGCTGTTGTCTTGCCCACTGCAAGTCGCACGTGAGTCAAACAGGCACGCCAAGACGTCGTTGGCGAATGTGGAAACAGATTGTGCTTCGCATTCCAGCAATCCGTTCATTTCCAAACTTGCTTTCAAGTTCCAACGCCTCGCCTTGTCAACTCCAGCGCTAACCCATCAACCTACCGACCAAACAACAACAGACGAACATGAAGTTCTCCACGGTTGCCTGCCTCGCTATCGTTGCACTTGCCACTTCCTCTGAAGCCACTGGCGTGGTCAACAAAGCTGTCACGACCACCAACCATACAGGCAACACCAACACCACCGCCAACACCACGACTCCGCCCACCACTAAGCCCACCAACATCACCACTCTAGCTCCCAATGATACCAAGGCCACCAAGACCAACACCACGACGATCCCACCCAAGAACACCCAAATGCCTACCCAAAAGCCCATGACCCAGAAGCCGGTGACCCAAAAGCCGGATTCCACCACCACGGCACCAAAAAAAGCAGGCAACGCCACCAAAACCGAAGCTCCAAAGAAGAGCAGCTCCGGCACCTTGGCACTGTCAGGTGTGATCTCCATGGCCGCCGTGGTCGTGGCTTCCTACGTGTTGTAGGTCGCTCTTTGAGACGATTGCCTTTTTCTATGTTTGTATTTTGTAAGGACAGCAGCAGCGTTGAACGGTGATTTAGAGAACCGTTAGAGAACGGTGTTTGAAAAGGATAATGAAGAGGAAGAGAACTCTCTTTTGTTTGATGAAACCCTTTGTTGTTGCCTCAGCAGTGCGGCAGGTGACGCGGACGACGACGCACAAGTCGTTCGTGCGGGCAGCAAGTCCTGACTCGAGGTGGTGTTAAGGAGATCTCGGGGGAATGCCAAAGAAAGATTGATGAAGGTTTGTAAAAGCTCCTTTGCCAGAGGGAGTGAAGAGACGCCAGTTGATGGGCTGCTGTTTTAGTCTTGCTGAGGCAAATGCGTTTGCTTCCTGTGCAGAGGCGACGATGAAAAGAGGGCGAGAGATTGGGTAGTGCCATATTGTTTTCTCCTTGAACTCTCTACCTTTGTCCCGTGTTGTTTCCCGTTACTGCTGGGCTTGATGGCGAGGAACTCTTAACACACCTTCGGTGAGAACGGCCAGCTCCTTTGGCTGTTCTCACCAAGTCGCCGCCAGCTGGAGCAAGGTTCCTGTTGTTCATTGAAGTAGTCACCAATACCTCATGGAATATGCACAATGACTATGGACCAGGTCAGCTGCTGTGTCATTTCACTTATACGCTACTGTCGTGTGGATAGGATCCGCACGACGGCAGTGTATGGGTGGCACAACTGCCCAGATGTGAATCAGTTACTGCATGTCCATTTTGTTCTTGGTCTTTTGCTCTTTGCGTTTTATTGAGTCTGTTCTGATGTGCGACCTGTGCTTGTGGTCTTGTTGGCTCATTTTCAGATTCTACATCTTCCTCCAACGTCGAAACAACCAGCCCGTCCAACAGCAAACAAGAATGAAGCTCACTTCTCTCGTGTGCCTTGCGGTCCTTGCTTTTGCTTCGTCCACCCAAGCCACCAGCGTGCCAAGCCCAGATCCGACCGCCGCCGCCAAAGCGAACCTCACCACTCCGTTGCCGACGACCAAGCCCACAGGTGCCAACACAACCGCCGCGCCTCCTTCAACGGCAGCCAACAAGACCACCACACCACCTCCATCTGCAGCCAACATGACCGAGGCACCCAACAAGGTCACTCAGATGCCGACGCAAAAGCCAATGGCGACCCAAAAACCTGTCGCCACCCAAAAGCCAAGCACATCCACGACAAGTGCTCCTACGAAAACCGACGGTTCCAAGAAGAGCTCCTCCAGCAATGTGGCTCTGTCTGGTGTGATCTCGATGGCTATCGTGTTGGTGGCCTCATACACGCTGTAAGACCAAACGAAGAATGCCTTTCAATTCATGTCCAACAGAGTGTGGCCATGATACCGTGTGTCTGCTTTAATCCCCCCCCATTGATATGTACTCTGTCGTCGTTATCTTCATACTGATTGGAACAATCTAATAATCCTAAAGACCACGGTCTTTGAAGTCACACGTGGCCCTTCCATCAACGCTTGCGGTCGCTCGCTATGACTTTGCATAGAACACGCTACCATTCTCATCCATAATTCATTAGAACCGTGGACAAGATCCTCGTACAGGCAGGCAGTCTGACGTGGACCTACAAGGAACACTTGCGATAGTTCTCGGATATAGAGAGCACGACGTGTCATGAACGTTGGTCTGTGACAAAATCTCTGTCGCAAGAGTCTGTGGCGGCTTTGGGTCTTATCTGTCTTTCTTGAATCTGGGCAATTGAATCAACCCCAAAAGCAGCTGGTGTCTCAAATCTGAGCAGGGCGTTGGACTCTTCAAGATTTGACGATTTGTCCGGCCGAACCAGCTGCCCAATCTATCAACCTGACACTCTGGAAGGACAGAGAACAAGAAACGCTGTGTTTGAGGTGTTGATCTTGTGGGTTGGAGCATACTCCCTGGCGGTGTCATATCCGGTTTTGGACGTTGGACACAACATGGACTGGTGGTACCGTTGTGGGGTCTTGTCGTGGACGATCAACGACCCCAACAGCACAAACCCATACAGATCAAGTCTTCTCTCTCTCTCACTTTTCAATTCACTTTGATCCCCACAAAAGAGTCTGCAGCTTTTGACCAACCCAACAAGTTTTCCGTTTGTCTCTCAGTTACTCAAGAATGAACTATTTCAAGGTGTTTGTTTTGCTCGCCATGTGCTTGTCCACGATCGCGCAAATCGAGGCCGCCAACACGACCACCACCACTGCACCGGCCCACAACAGTACCAAGCCCACTCAAGCTCCTAAGACCAATTCCACCAACACCACCAAGACCGAAGCGCCCAAGAAGAAATCGGATTCCAGTGCCCTGGCGGTCTCGGGTGTCGTCGTCGCGACGGCCGTCTTCACGGCCTTGCAGGGCCAATTGTAAGAAGCAAGCCGGCTTTTTTCGTATTGCGCGATCTGTTTTGTTGTGTGCATATCTGCTATCTGCATAGAGAGAGAGCGACAGAAAGAAAGTGAGCATGAGACGTGCTTTAAACCCCAACCCAACAAGACAACACAGCTCTCGATGCCCCCCTCCCCCCATTAAACGCAATCGTTTTGCCAGTTGGTATCATGCTTCATCTCAGAACAGCATTTCTGATTCGCATCAATAGATCGCGCAAGTCGCGGTCTGATTGGCTCCTGCCCATCAATGGGCCGTGCTATGGACAGTGTCTGAGCTTCAACCACCCATTCTGCCAACAGAGATGGTTTAGGCCCCCATAGATTAACTCTTCTCTCTCTCTCTCTCTCCGTTGATGCGTGATGGCCAAAAACACCAAAACAGGCCCACCCACTTGTTACGTATGCTCCCTATGCATCATCCTCCATTCACCATTCATTTCATGCCGTTTGACAGGATGGCAAAAGCATACTGCGTCGGAGACTGGTTTTCTGTGAACTGCACCACGACGAGGCTTCTACTGACACCGCCAGCTGCTGATAAAGGAGCCGTTTGACTCAGCTGACTTCCTTGAAAGGGAGTGCGATCGGGTGCTTACTGAACCCAGGATGCTTTTTGTCATCTGGAGTGCACAACAGAATAGATAGGTCCTCTTGTTGCATTGACAACTTCCACCAACTGTCAGTGTCACTCGAAGGTAATCATTGCAAGTCGGGTTGCTCACAATGCACATCCAAGAAGAGTGGCTACCCACACACTCAACCGTGCGTAAGACACTTGAGGGGGGGAGGGACAGTATCGATCACGTTGTTTGCTCTCTTGTGGTGGTTGCACTTGGCGGCCGTTTTCGTTAGTCAGTTCGCAACTTTCTCCACACTGCCAAAGTCATTCGGTTATTGTCCCAACCACTTTTCGAGTAGAATACCTCGCCATCAGAAGCGCAAACCGACCGTCCCACCATGAAGCTTTTCAGTGTTCTGTGCCTGGTTTTCGTCTATGTCGTGTGCTCTTTGCTACACACCCAGGTGGTGAGGGCGGAGAATGTCATCACCAAGGCTACGGATGGTGGTCAAAGCAAGGATTCCTCCGCCGATGAAATCACCAACAAGATTGGCGAGCTGGCAGGTGGACTGGGTCTCAACGCCAATTCGACCAAAGATGCAATTCGAAACGCCTCGAAAACACTGCAAAAAGAGCTGACCAACACCACGCAAGCGCCAACCAACAACACGACCAAAACCGACGCACCCAAGGGCAAAAAGTCCGATTCCACGTCTCTGGCCATGTCCGGTCTTGTCGTGCTGGCGACTACTAGTATAGCCGCCGTATCTTTGGTGAATCTGTTGTAGATGGCAGAATCCCCCCCCCCCCCCACCCGCCAGCTCCTTCCAAAGACGATCCAAACGCGGTCGGAGAGCAAAGAAGAAGAGAAGCGTGCATTGCACTTAGTGGAGGATGGTGCATGGGCCAGACTCGTCTGGTCATTTTATATATAGTTGAGACAGCGTCAACCAAAAGAAACAAGTCGGTGGTGCTGTATCCTGCTGGCTCGTTGTTGTGATTCTTTTCATTTTGTTTGGATTTCCACGGGATGTGCGTGACCTTCTAACTCTAGGCACCATCCGGATGACGCGTTGGACAGAAAGGAGCACGAGATGGCAGCAAACTCTTGTTGTGAGCGAGCGCGTTTGGTTTGGTTTTGGAATTGGGCTCTTTTGGCTGGCGTAAAAGAATGCCATCCGGAGACAGCCATCACCACCACAAGACACTAGATCCATTGTGTGCGACATGAAAAACTCTCGTCATCGTGGTGGCTGCATGCACTCTGGCCGAGTCGTGTCCAGAATCGCTCACGCCTTTTTGTTGAATGTTGGGAGGAGATGGGCGGGGAGATTCTCGCGCGCCACGGGGGCGTTTTAGTCAACAACTCATATGAAGCCATACGGAACTGTCCAGTTTTGCGATAAATCTGGTTGGGACATGTTCATCCTCCAAATCCACTCACGAGGATCCGCCATGCGGTGTTCGGTTTTGCCATTCCACTTGAAGCCAGAACGTGGCCATCTTGCTGGTGGTAAGAGCCACCCACTGCGTTAGCTCTTACGTCAGTGAGTCCTACATTAGCTTCGAACTCGGGTGTTTGACGCGAACAATCATCGCGCGGTTCGTGTCGAACGATCGGATTGCCACCGTTGGCAAGGCGTGTGATGAGGGCTTGTGTGTCATGGAAGCCATTGGAACGCAAGTGCTTTGGCCATGGCTGCACTTCAATCCCTAAATGTACCAAACTCAAGGTATACATGGATTCCCCAAAGGTATGCATTTCCGAGTGCATGGAGTTGGCGGCTCCATGTAGAGTGCATTTGGACGCAATTGGCCATTCGCTTCTTCCACAGTAACTTGGGTACCGTACCACCACTCGACTGTTGTATCAGCCAACGGCAACCAACCAAAAATGTGAAGAGAGACACCACTTTGCGAGACATTTCACCCAACGGCAAGGAAAGAGAAACCAGAAAGACGACACATTCGGGGGTACTTTCCTTTTCCATTTGAAGACTGCCCTTTTGTGTGTCGCAACCTCAGCTACACGTCCAACTCCAGATACCGAGGTCCGTGACGCGCCAACTGTGTTTTGCCATCAATGCAGGCAAGATTTGCCCTTGCAGCACAAAGCATCCACATGCGCACCACCACCCACGTCGGCGCAGAAGATCGGTGATGGTCTGCAATGTCGTAGTGCTGCATGACATGGCTCTGGTGTTCGCGCGATGCACTCAGCACCTTGCGCACACCACAGGATTTCCACTTGATAAGAAAGGAATCCAGCGAAAGTTGATGTTAATTCCTAACCACAAACGAGGTGTAGGACTCTTGACGACCCAGATGCCGCCCTGCTCAAAATTGAGAAAAACCAACTGGCGGCGCAATGACGCAGCCCCAAAGGTACAATGCTGAGACGAGAGGATGGGGTGGATGTGTCGTAGAAAGAAGGTTGGATCAGCCAGCTGAGTCATATGGCCGCACAGAGAGTGTAACGCTCTATGCGCATGGACAGGAATGGAGTGTAGAAGGAGGAAAACCAGCGGGTACACAGATGGCTCTGTCCAAACACACAAAGTACAACAACTTGTTTCTGTTTGGACGTCAGTTGGACACTGCCCTGTCTGTTGTTCTGTTTGTTGCCCAACTCTGTCGAGTGCTACTGCTGTTGGACTTGCTCACCAGGATTGTCCACAACAGTATTTGAAGGAAGCCAAACAAACCAAATACCTACCTCTCTGACTCGATCGCATTGATTGAGCGGTGGAGCGTGAGTTCAGACTCTATCAGCCTCATTTACAGACTTGCCTCGAGATACCCAAAGCACTTTTGAGACAGCGAGTCACGGCAAGCGAAAGCCTATTCAAACCTCCAATCCTCGTTTGGTTTCATTCATTGATCCTCGTGACCAAACCGTCAAACGACAACACAATGAAGCTCGTCAGTGTCTTCTTCCTGATTGTGCTGCTGGCGTTGTGCTCGTTGTTCTCCGCGCAAGTGAACGCGCTGACGTTTGACAGACAAAATGCCACTGCCTCGATCGCTCCAACCTCGGCCATCCCCGTGCGCACCACGTCCACCAACAATGCCAGTGTGTACCCCATGGACAGCGCCAGCAACCATTCCACGACAAGTTCTTCTTCTGCACCGACGACCACCTCCAAGGAAAACGTCACACAGACCCAATTGCCCAAGAAAAAACAATCCGACTCCAGTGTGCTGGCTGTTTCCACGATGGTTACTCTGACCGCGTTGATCACTGTGTCTATGGGCACGTGGTGAGAGGCGATTGATTCCCCACACTGGCGTAGGTTTCTGTTAGTTCACTCCTTGATAGTTTTCCTCCTGTTTCCCAGTTTCCGCTCGGTTGGTGGCATTGGAAGCTCTTGTAGGTTTTTGTTCTTTTCTTCTTTTCATATGCGTTTCAAGCGCTCGAGTACATCAACAAGCGCGCAAGACGGTAGTGTAATTATACGACGACAAAAGAGCATATTTCTTCTTTTTCTTCTTCTTCGATGTTCCAACTGATTGGTGACCGTCAACTGCCGATGCAATTGCATCAGCGCCACACACAACACCATCACACTTCTCCCCAAGAGCTCCCGCCTTTGTGTTGTGCCCCCTCCATGATCTGATAAGAAGAACTCTTCCTCACTTTGCCCTCCCTCTGCACACAGGACATGAATCCAATCCCACCCAAGCTGAGGTGTCAATTGGTTCGATGGTATGGGACGGGTCCAGTGCATGCAGCGCATGTTGCACGAAGGAGGAGAATGGGACGAGACGTTGAGTGGTTGCGCGAAGGTGACGGATTTGCGGGAGCATCATTCCGAGGGGTTCTCTATCGACCATCATTCCTTTGTTGTGCTCGTCAATCAAGAAATACCCCCAAAGCAGAAGAAGAAGCATGTCGATGCTCTTGTTGACGCGGCGCCGAGTCGGCCGGGTGGCAGTGCTGTCGTGGACCAAATCGACCCGTTTTGTGGCGTTTGGTCGCTCCAGCACTTCAGCTGCGTGTTCGCAGCATGCGCTGAGTCAGTGGGGTGCCTTGTCGGGTTCTTCTGGTTGTTCGGCCTCCAATCGCTTGTCAAGGCCAACGAACGCGATGCTTCCGATGCCAATGACTGGGTTTCCACGCCAGTTGATCGGCTTGAATGGTCAGCTGCGACTGAATCAGACGCGTGGATTCTCCAGCAACCCCTGGAACCGTCGATCCAAAGGCGATATCATTGATATGCTCAAAGCTGGCGGACTCGTCGCGCTTGGCACAGGCGTATTGCTGGCGTCGACGTCTTGTACGTCGTTTTCATTATTGTTGTTGCTGCTGCTGCAGTTATTGCCTGATCTGATGTCTTGACATTGCTTCGTTTGCTGTCATTTATTCTAGTGGCCTTTGGCTTGATCATCACTGGAGCCGCTGGCTATGGCATGTACACTTTGTACCGCAGATTCTTTCGCAATCCATTTCCAGAAGAAGAAAGACGACTTCGCCAATGGGAAGACCTTGAAGACTCGATGAATGAACTGTTTGGTCGTCCACCGCGACGATCACGCTCGCGTGTTGCACGCAGAAGTGATGAAGACATGACGTCGCTGATGGACCGCGGACTGTTTTCGGGAATGCCCACCATTTTCAAAGGTATTCTCTCGCTGGTGACAGGTTTTTTCAAGATTTCTATGCAACGAACCAAACAAGTTCGCGATCAAATCAACCAACGGCTTCAGATGAACAGTCACATCGTTGCCGACTTTGGAACGGGGGTCGAAGTCGGTGCTCCAAGCGAATGGAGTGAATCGAGTGAGCTATTGAGAAGCTTCAACCATAATAACTATCCGTGGCGAAGAAACTGATTGTTTTGTGTGTGTGTTGTGGTATGCTCCAGGTATCAATGGCATCGGTAGAGTGCGCGCGGTGTTTCCTGTGACGAGCTCTCGCTCCAACCAGTACGCTCAGGTTAAGGTCGAGGCGTCGTATGGCATTTCGGGAGATTTGACCATCAAGAAAATGATTTGTGAGTTTTTTCAACGCGAGGAAGAGGTTGCCACGGACTGATTAACTGCGCACTGTGTGGTTTGCCCAACGCTTTAGATTTCAATCCTTACACCAACGAAACGATTGATTTGTCGCGCGACGATTCGAGTTCTGCGTCTGGAAACAGAAAGCGGGTTGTCATGGATGCCGAATACGTCGAAGTCGATGAGGACCATCAGCGCAAGTACAAGTCATGGTGACTGGGCAAAACTTGCTCCCTAAACTACCAAGTCACAGGCTTGCATGATCTTTTCCTGGGATTGAGTACCAGGTTTTGGCGCGTCTAAGCATGATGTTTCTTTGTTCATTTGCGTCTGCTGCTGTTGCTTTTACACGAAAATGAAGCTTCTACTGATAACGAGGAAGACAATTTGTGGCCACACTGGGCTTTTCGCGTGAAAAAGGCACCGCAAACGATCCCAAATGCTTGACTTGACACACTTCCAGCGCCAATTTCTGCATGGCGTTTTGCACATTGGTGTCATCGATATGACCATGAATCTCCACAAAGAAGTCGAAGCCTGCATTCGCTTGGTCTCGCCGGTACATTGACTCCAGACAACACATGTTGATCTGGTGCTCCTTGAATACTTCTAGAGAACGCAGCAACGAACCAACTTGATGAGGAAGGAACATGCTCAGACATGACTTGTCATGACCACTGGAAGGAGCAATGCGTTTGGCGATCACCACAAAGCGTCGAAACGAGTTGCCATCCGAAAACAACGAGGACGCGGCGCTCGATCCTGCTGCCACATTGCTTGTTGGATCAAATGGAGTCAGTTGGTGCACTGTCGCCGCATCGGCACTTGTGACAGCCACACTTGTGGGGTTGGTGCTGGCGAGTTGGGCAACCTCGGTGACACTGGCCGTCGTAACCACCTGAACATACAAGAGATAGTCAGCTTGATCAATGCATGAATGGCAGACGGGCGGGAGGGACTCAATAATGTCCGTGCGCACCTTGGCAGTGGGCCACAATTGCTCAACTCGTCGGAGAGTGGTCGCCTCCATTTCGGAAGGAACATACACGGTTGAGACGTCTTTACGTCGCAACACAGTCTTCGCAGCACAAACCAGCGATTTGGGAACCACAATCTCCGCGCAAATCTTCAATGAACTAAGTCAGACACAAAACAGCACAAGCAGTTTTGAGGTAACGTTACCAGGAAGACTAGCGATGACGGTTCTCACCCTGAAACAAGAAGCGACTGGGTCTCCTTGATCATGCCTAAAGACGAATCCTCCAATGGCACCACGCCATACGCTGTGCGAGTCGACGTCACATCACTGAACACTCGACTGATGGACTCGGAAACCACAAAATTGCTTTCGTTGGAGGCACCGAAATGATGATAAGCGGCTTGCCAGCAGTAGGAGCCCTCAACGCCTGCCACCGAGATTGATGGATGCGCCAGTCGTTGCAGCAAGTACTTGACTTGCACTTCTTTGGTGAGTGGCATGACAAAGTCGCGATAAAGATTGGCAATCACTTGCGGATCGACTTTGCAGTTGGCAGCGGTACTGTCCGAGTCTTGACGCACCAACACGATGCCTTGGTCACTGTCAATGTCTTGACCGTACGTCGACGCCTTGAGCTTGACACGCTTGATCACTTTCTGCTCGGTGGTCAATCAAGATCGACACAAGAGTGGCATGAACTCCATGCACACAATCCAAACCAACAGGATTATTGAGCCACCATCCAACTACCCACCTCTTCCACCGCCAAATTGGTCAACGCGTCCATGATGCCATCCGCATCGTTTGCCAGAATCAGCTTCGTGTAGCGCTCCGTCTCGGCTTGGAATTTCGCTTCAGCGATGAATTTACCAAAGTGAATTCGTTTACTCAGCGCTTGCAACACCGCCACATCAGCAGCTGCCGTGGAACCAAACTATCGATTGCACCATTAGCATCAGCAAGCAGATTTCTTCAACGCATGCATTCCGTTGGCAATCGTTGAAAAACACACCGAAGTTGAGTCGCACGTGTCTTCGGTGATATCAGGAAGAATCTTGTTCAGGTACACGTTCATGATCTCATTATTGACGTTGATGTCATTGGGTTTCAAGACTTCGGGGTACGCGATCGACGGCAAAAAAGGAGTCGGCAATAGTTCGGGATAAAATGCGTTTTCATCGGGCGACGAGTAGCGTCGAATCAGTGCGTGGAGCTTTTCGGTCTCACTGAAGATAAAGTCCTGTTGCATTCGTCACGTCATCCACCCACGTCAAGTCACACGAGTTGGCATTTTGACGTAAACGGCAACCACAGAAAACAATGGTCCAACGCACCAGAAAGCTTCCCTCAAAGGTTTCGTATTTGCCCTTGAAATTGCCCAACGCCAGGTTGGATCTGTGTCCCATCCAGACAGCAAACAATTCGCCACGTCAGCTTGCGCGTGCCCGTCATCATAATAATCATACTGGCGATGATAAAGAAGAAGAAGAAGAAGAAGAAAACGAACGAGGAAGCGTACTCTTCGGATTTCTTTTTGTAGACATCAGCGTTGCGAGGGAACTGCGTGCGTTCGATCAACGCGAAAATGATGGTTTCTTCCTGTCTGTGGGATTGGTAGTAGTTTCGTGTTGACAGTCCAATACACCAGACACAGCGAGCCAGTTGGGACATGGGAGGAGAAGGGTGTTAGCTGAAGGAGCAACACAGCAAAGCACGTGAAAGGAGAAAGCGAGAGCCACGGACCGAATCAACACGTTTCGAAAGTCGTCCAATTTCACGGGCTTTTGTGGATCCCCAAACACCACATCGTGACTGCTTTGCACAAAGGATCCCGATCCCACCATGATAGTCTCACTTGACTCAGTGTTGCTCTTGTGTTGGTGGGACCAATACGCCGGGTTGGTGGTGGTGTGAACTGCAGCTTAGCGTCGGACTTTGCAGCATATTCCCACCACACCATGCCACACAAGCATGTTTTGTTTTGTGCTGAGTACACCAAGTATCATACTGTATTGTAGTGTGGGCCACATGATGGATTCATGAGTGCACCAAAACACGGTTGATATGATCGGCAATCTGGGAGCTTCAAGTATCAAAACACGGTTGGATCCATGTGGGATGTGGTGGGTGTAGTTCCATTTTTCCTTTAGGAGCGAGACGACGACAATGGCCAAGCAGTGGAAGTTTGGAACCCGTGCATTGACCCGCGAGGATTTGGCCAATGAGGCCAAAGTGCAGCACATTGTGTGGACCATCGCGGGCTTTTTTGTGTTGGGTGCTGTCGTGATTTCCATCCGGTTGATTCAACACCACATGAACACATTTACCAATCCAGGCATTCAGAGCAAAGTACGTGGCGGCTCGGGGGGGCGGGTCGGGTCGGGTCGTACCGGTGGGATGTCTCTAACGAGGTCTTTCGTTCTGTTGGATCAATAGATCGTGGGAATTCTATGGATGGTGCCGCTGTATGCAACGGATTCGTGGCTTTCGCTTCGGTTCAAGGTGCGTGTTTGACTGCGACAAATGTACTGGGTCCCCGTCATTTGACCACTGACACCAAACGACTGACCCTCTCCAGGACGCGGCATTGTATCTCGACATGATGCGCGATTGCTATGAAGCCTACGTCATTTATCTCTTTCTGGCACTCATGATCTCCTATTTGGGCGGTGGCCACCACGAACGAGTCGTCAATGTGAGCGAATCTCTTGCGGGCGCTGTTGCTGGTCCACGACGATTTTGACTAACGGCCGCATGTTGATGCTTGACAGATCCTCTCGTCCTTGCCTCCACTGCCCCATCCGTGGCCCATGTGCAAATGGTGTGATCCCATTGTCATGGGTCCGGAGTTTCTTCGCGACTGCAAGATGGCTACCATGCAATTCGTCGTGATCAAGCCGTTGATGGCCGTGTTTGCAGTCATCCTCCAAGCCAACGGAATCTACGACCAGGGACATTTCAGTGTCCACAAAGGATATCTCTACACGACGTTTGTCATGAATGCCTCCATTACCTATGCGTTTTACTACCTGGTGCTGTTCTATCTGGCGCTTGGCGACCATCTCAAGCCTTTCAATCCGGTTCCCAAGTTTTTGTGCATCAAGGCCGTGTTGTTTCTGTCGTTCTGGCAGAGTGTGGTGCTCGCGTTTCTCTCGAGGTTCTCCATCATTCACGAGTTGGGCAACTGGAGCGTCGAAGATGTGACCACGGGCATTCAAAACCTGCTGATTTGCCTCGAAATGTTTCTGGTCTCGATTGCCCACAACCATGCGTTTCCGTACGAACCGTTCATCGTACCCGACCACCACCCCATGGCGAGTGCAACAACTTCCAGCCAACTACGCAAGGGCAACATTTTCTCAGACCAATTTGCCATTGGAGACGCGGTGCGCGATTTCAATGAGGTAATGCCCGTAGTGATCCCGACGTCGTTCAAACCCGGCGCCAAAGTGATCCAAAAGTCGGACTCCAAACAGCAAATGAGCATTGCCAACGCGAGTCCTCTGTCGCGATGGGATGAAGCGTCCAGGATCTCGTTGACCAACTCGACGGGCAGTTCCAGTTCGTCTTTGTCATCGTATTTTGGAGCTGAAAGAATGCACTTGCTCTCGTCTTCGTATGATGAGACATCTCCCAATGCGTATCCAAAGCCGGCTCACGGAATGCCAACCACACCAGGTCCAGGTGAACCTTCTCCGCAAGAGCGCCAACGTGGTTGGAAGCTCTGACTTAAGCGCAAGTCCTCGTCGTTCGTGGGTGGGTGGTTTGGCCAGTCTCTTCTCTCTTTTATTATTTGATTCTTATGGGACATTGGAAGACCCGCTTTGGATGATTTGAAAGTCGCGAAGATCTTCTTGTCCATGAAGATCTAGACCCTTTTCATTTGCCAGGTGTAACATACAGAGAAAGTAAAACGACACGGTCACGTTCGACGGCATCTGACCCGATACTTGATGCACAACTTGATCAAAAGTGGTGGCGATGGTGGTCTGGGTGGGGCTAGTTTCTGGGTTGTCTGTCTCTTCCTGGTTGTCATCATCGTCAAGCACAATGGAGTGATCAAAGGATCGCGACAAGGCGTCCTCCTCTTCTTCTCCTTCATGGTGATCACTTTGCAGGTTCTCCTTGTTGGGGATTTGAGACGGTTGACTCCAGTGGTGCTTTTCCAAATGATTCCAGATCGTGGCTTTGAGGTGTTTCATATCGACTCGTTTCGCTCGTTTCTCATATTTCACTTGTTCTTTGCCTATCACATGGTCTGCAACGGCAAGTTCTGCTTGCGAAAACTTGCTCGTCAACAGCACAGAAGGACCCATACCACTGAAATCATCGATGACTTCCTCCCCATCGTCATTGTCTTCCGGTTCAGGCTCTGCCTGAATGTCATCATCGCCAACTGCATAGAGCTCAATGCCGAAGTCATCGCCTTCATCAGTGTTTCCCGCATCATTGCGATCCGATTGCGGCGGGTCATAGCCATGGGCGGATGATGCTTCGGCAGAGGGACGAGTTCTTCTTAAGAAGCTCACTTGAGGTTTCAAAAAGAACCGAGTGAACACATCAAAGTCAACGTGAGGATCAAGCGGAGACTCTAGTTCATGGTGCTTGTCTTGGTTGCGCTTCAACATCATCTTGGTCAACTGCAGGCTCGAGCATGACCGCGGCGCCTTGAGCAGTTTTGAGATCTCTTTCAGCGTCAAGCGACTATCATCAGCCATAAAGTCGATCCGTAGCGAAGCCTTCTTGGAAGACCCGACACCTGGCTTTTGACTCTTCTCTGCTTCACCATTCGGGTTCGCCTCATTTGCATGGGAATCTGATGCATCCACTGCATTCCTTCGTGATGCCAGTGGTCTTCGTCGCGGGGCCACAAATTTCCAATATCGAGGAATCTCGAGGTTTCGCAACATCTCAGGATCATAGAACACATACTCGTTCAACGACTCCGATGATCCGTCGACGATTTCTCGCGTGAGAGCAGTCTCGACCATGGATGAAAACGTATTCATTTGTTCCTGACGCTGCGCAGCTGATCGCAAGCTAAAGTACTCCAACGCACTCATCTTCTGTTGTGGATCGTTCACGTGGTCTTCTTGGTCTTCATTCGATACTGAACTCTGGATTAGAACTTCCTGAGGCTGTTGCTCGACAGGCTGCTCGTCTGGCCCATTGTCTCCACCATAGTCGTACCCATAGTCATCTTCCTCCATGGCTTGTGGCTCATTCTCCTCGCATTCTCGTTGAAGACCAGTAGTTGGTGCTTGCATACAGCTGTCACAGTGCGAACCATCGTCCAGAATGTCGCGAGGTGGTTCCTGTTCGTGGAACTCAGACGGCAGTTTGTCCATTTGCTGTTGTTGTTCCATGCCTTTTTCTACCTTCGATGACGTGTCGGACGCATCCGCAATGGGCTCCAAAGACATCGAAGAAAACCAACTTGACAACGCCAGCTTTTGGTCTTTTCGTCCTTCGACATTGCCGAAATGGTCGAGCTGTTTGTAAAATCGCGAAAGACCAGGGCAAATGCTCATCGACTTTTGTCATCAAGTAGAGATTTAGCCCGCTTGTGTCTATCAATGAACACAGACGAGTTCATACCTTAGTGGATCGTGCTGTCTGTGCAAACTTTTTCATTAGTGACATGCTTGGGGGCTCTTTTGATAAAGACGAGAACAGGTTTGGCTTTCTTTTAGCCGCAGAACAGCTTGGAACCAACTGGCGCGTCGAGTGTTTGACTTGAGACGAGTTGAGCAGCAGCTTGCATCCATCATAGACACCCTGTTGACAATAAGAATCCCCCCACCCCGGTGGGATTCAGTTCTGTTTGATCTCTGCTGAGCCAATCACTACAAACACGTTTCATCTCTCACCAGATTCACTAGCAGCATGCCTTTTGCACCGCCTTCGTCAAACGCTTGGCTCATCTGTGCCGTGGTGACACGATCTAGAGGTCAGTTCCTTGACTTCAAATCCTGATGACCGTCAAAGCATCTCGAACCCGACCTGGTGAAAGAGTGGGTCCACTTCGAATTCACGGTCCAGGTGCTTCAAGTTGAGGTTTGTTGGATTTTTCTCCAGGGATTTTGCCGTATTGATCTGAGCAAACAAGGCAGTATGTGAGATTTACCGGATTGTTCACGGTGATCATGGAATAAGCACGGGCCACACCTTGCGACTCGATGCCCTTTTCTCCACAACTTGCTCGTGCTCGTGCGTGTCTGATCGATGCAATTAGTCTAACAGAAGAAAAAGAAGAAGACCCTGGAACCAACTGCAGCATACCTGGCTTGGAATCAGTTCGTGAGAGATTCTCCAAGATCTTGATGGACGAATTCCACGTGTCATCGACTCGGTACGAGTAAATCTTGACACTGGCGTCTAGTGTGCAACTCGCTTTCTGGAAATTGTACGTGTTGTTGTTGGACTGGTGGTTGTCGTTCACTGGCATTTCGTCAGCGTTGCCGAGTCTGGTGGTAGTCCCGCAGGATCAGCACCCGTGGCTTTTGACACCATCACCAGCGGCCAACAAATGATTCTCTTTTATTACTCACGTCGTAGGCTCGAGGATGTCGTTCATGTGGTCAATGAGATGCAGGGACCAAGTGTTTTTGGCGTTGATTTTCTACACAAGCGTTTGCAAAAACGAATCACCCGTTTTGGTTTTGGTTTGGTGAGCAGTTTTCTTGACATTCGATCCGTTGACCAAATGGCGCGTTAACAGGTCCTCGTACATTCTCCGAAGACATCTTGATGATGGTCGAATACATATCGGAAATGTACTGGCGAGAGGGTTTGCTGCTGCTGGGGGACGCATCGGTCGGTGCCGTTTTGTCGGTGGCGCCTGCGCTCTGCGCCAGTGCTGCGCTTCCTTTGATGGGTGTCAACGATCTTCTTCGCTGCTGGAAAGCAAGCGACTTTCTTCTTCTTCGTCGTCGTTTGATTTCTTCTTCTTCCTGGTCCACCCGTTTGCGTTTCTTGTGGCTTTCGTCTTCTGGTTCTTCTGTTGTTGCTACTGCTGGCATGGCAGACGCTGCAAAGGCAGACAGGGGAGCAGCAGGAGGAGAAGAAAGCAGAGAAGCAGAAGAAGAACACGGAGATGCTGATGCCATCAGAGTTCCAGAAGCAGCTGCAAACACCCCGCTCTCGCAGCGATCAAGCGTGCCCATGGTGCTCTGGGAACACTTGTTCAGAAATTCAAAAAATGCGCTGGTCATGTGGTCCACACCATTATCCATCCCTGTGGGACCAGATGATTCTGATTCTATGGGACGGGGCTGGAGCAACGTTAATTCGCACAAAACAAAACCACAACATGTAAACCGAACACGCTTGCGACTACATCAAAAGCAACCACCAACACATCACACTACCCCACGGAAACAGCATCGCCTGCTGGCTTGCAGTTGGGTGGAGGCGGCAGGAACAACCGGCGAGTCCTCTAACGCGATTCCACAAACCAGACATCGTCGACTGGGTGACTCTTGCCCTTGCCATCCACATACGAACCCTTCTGCTTGTGGACGATGCCGTCTTTCTTCTGCTGTTGCTGCT
>JAMFLO010000404.1:0-29042 GCA_027475765.1 Paralagenidium karlingii
CGAGAGCCACCCCACCTGAATCTTGAAGTTCATGGGGAAATCCTTGGCGGAATTCGGCATACGACTTCGCGCCCACACAAAACGCAAAAACGACGTGCGCTCCTCACTGTTCATCTCTTTCAACACCTCCCAAAAGAATTGGATGTGGGGCATCGACTCGTTTACTTCGTCGTCGTACTCCGTGCATTGGCGAAGCAGTTCAACATCGACTTCACGGCGTCCACAAATGAGAACCTCCAGTTCGCGCGGCGTAAACAATGGTGACAATTCCATCGGCAACACGGAAGCCAAACCTTCCCGTAGCGCAGCAAGCTGCTGCGAACTCTCCGTTAGTCGGGTGAACTCCAGCAATTCAACATACTTGAGTCGATTCTCAAGTGTCACCGGAATCTTCTCCCCGTTCGGACACAAAGCAACCTCGGTTCCATCACTCAATGGAGCTGAGAATACCAGGTGAGAGAGCATTTCTTCGGCCATCTCGTTGCTTGTGCATTCTTCCACACGAGCCAGGTTATTGGCTGCAACCACATCAATGCCCTCGAGGTGGGCTCGACTCACTTCCAGACCAGCCAACGGTCGCCACACAAGCGACGGAAGGTCCAAACCCATTTGAAGGCCATGACGCACTGCTGTGCCAATGATCTTCCCCAAGAAGCGGTGCAACTCCAACGCAATCGGTCCGTTAGACACAAGCGACGCACCACATGAAGGATTGAGCAAAAACTTGTCCTGGTTTCCACCTGTTCCTGAGCGACGATTGGGGCAAGGAATCAACAAAGGCAGCAATCCTTGTTCGCCCTTGGCCAGTTCAATGTTGTCCATCTACACAAAGATCAGAGAATCCGTCAAAAACAGAAGCCCTCCGCACTACAACATTAGACTCTTTACCTGAAGCTCGTCGACGATCTGCTCAAAGACAGCGCGATAAGGTCCACCATAATCATTGACGCCTTCACCAAGGAATTTGACCTTGAAAGCTCGGCGTTGACCACCATGACCCTTGCCACAATACGCACGACGGAAAGAGCTGTCGCTCCACGTTCGCATCTCGCGATAGAGTTGGCCAAACACTGAGCGGCGCAGACGGTCCCCAGGTTGGGCAAGAACGCTCAGCTTGGTAGCCTGCGCTTGAATGCGGTTGATTCGAATCACACGAATCTCACGCGGGTCCTCGTATTCATCCGACGGAAGCGGTGTGCTTGTCGTCGTCGCACGCAACACCATATCCCAGAACGACCGCTTGATGCTTGTGAATACCAACCGTCGGAGGTTTCGTAGCTTGAGACTTGTCGAAAGATACTGCCAGTCCAGGCTCGCAAGTGCTGAGTCGTCCTTTTTGCCGGCAACTTCAATGATACGACCCGTCTCAGAAGTCGATTGCAAGCAGATCAATGGCAAGACGCGAAGCAGCTTAGAGTTGAGAGTTCGAAGAACAGCACATCGGGCTCTGAGTTCTGGACCAGTGAGACTCTTCAAAGCGTTCGTTGCAAAGTCGTTCTCTAACACCAGTGAATGAGCTCGTGAGCGGCTCAAATGAGATGAGCTTTGTCCTTGGCTGGCGATCTCGTCGATTTCGTCTCCGGTTAACACATCCGAAAACTCTAGATTGATGTTCTCGACTCCCATGGCTGCACAAAATGTATTCAGACGATCCACAAGTTGAATATCAGAACTCACAGAATGAGCCTTTGTCGCTAGCTCACAGAAGACATTGAAATCTGCCAGCGCACGGGCTTCCACTTCTGACCGAACCGCCAAGTTCTTTTCAGCAAGCAAACTCGCCGACACGTCTGTTGCATCGTTTTCAATCAACGTCATGTCTTTGCCATCACGTCGGATCAAAATCAGTTCACGTAGTTCAGTAGACGACCAATACCATGCCCAAGAACGGCCTTCTTCGGCGCCTTCATTCCCCTGGCTTTCGGTACGATACCACAGGAATCCTCTGTATACACCGAGCACGAGTGCTTCTTCTGGCTGATCCAGCTCCCGACCACACTTTGAACTAATCCTCACGCGATCTCCTGCAAGGAAAGGTGCTCCCAAGCCAAAGCGCTTGCAGACACTGATACAAGTTGACGGCAGGGTATCAAAGTCAATCACAATTCCTCGTGGTCTTGCAGGGTAGCGTTGCCAACGACACTCACTCCATTTACGCCATTCTTTCCATGATTCCCGCAAAAGACTCTTCGGTAGTAATTCACCACGTGCCGTTTGACTTGAATTATGGAATGTATGCAAGGTCTTTGAAATCTCCATGCAGTCACCCAGAACTTGTTGCGGCAATACGCCAGGCATTGACACCCATTTCTCGTTGAGAGATACTCGATCACCGCTTTTTCGCATGCCAATACACGGGAAAAGCGTGCGCGTGTTTCGATCCCCTTTGATACTCTCAAAGGCAACCCCCAAATCGGTCACAATGTGTTCACCATACTTGACACCGTCCATGAAAAACGAAAGTTTGCCTTGTTCCATGTCTAATCGCACACCAATTGTATCACCAGCATTGAAGTGGTCACCGTAGATCCGTTCCGTGCTATTGTGATAGGTTGCACGGAAGTTCACAAATCCCCATCCGTGCCATCGATTCAGGCGACTTGACAAGGCAGCTTGAGAGCCAGGAGGACCAGCCTTTTCGCAGACACCAATAAACACGCTTCCAAACTCGGCTTGATCAATGAAAACCTCCCAGTAATGAATACCGCTAGCAAACCCGACCGTTGCCAGTGCCAAATTCCTTGATTCTCCACTTGTGCAAGTCACACTCAGACCATCTTCCGAAACAGCAAGCGTTGAAAAGTGGTTGTGAGGATCCATTGTGAACAAATGGCGGGTTGACAGTCGAATCTGGCCAGAAATCTGGAGTAATTTCCCCTTCTTCATGGCTGGATGTGTGAACTCTCCGCACAATGTCTCCACGTCACCAACAGCTTCATCTGTGGACAAAGGTTGGAACGAATAACGCGTGCCTGGGATCCACTTTTCTGTGCCAAAACGCAATGACCAGCCGAGATCTGGATTGCCGCGAACCATCTGCAGTTCCTGGACGCACATAGATCGATCTGTAAATCGTCTCCCTACAATGAGAACAGCAGCGCTGTAATCGGGCCATTCCATGATTCCGCTGATCTTGGTGTAGTCGTCTCCTGTCTGAGCTTCTTCGAAAATGTGAATCAAGACACCCAAATGAAGCTCCGCGCCAAAAGTGCCTTCTTCTTCTGGTTTGATCTTTGGTGGAGGGTACTTGGTCACTACTTTGCCTTCCTCGTCAACTTCCACATGAGTCAAATCGTAATTGCCATCTGCACCCCAACGATAGGTGTAGAGAGCATCGTTAGGCCACCGTACCGACATCCCCTCACCATCCACGCCGCTCCACGGAGAGACCCCTTCAACAACTCCCACAGAACCCTCGCCTCCATCTTGATCACGCCACTTCCAATTGGGGCCACGGATCACCTTGCATCCAACTTGAAGTGGTGGGACTTCATTGATTTCGGCATCAGGTCGAAGTGGGTTCTGATGCAATGAACCGCTCCATAGTTGAGAGTCACAATCACCCAAAATGCCAATCTCATGTCCATAACGCCATTTCGTGGGATACGTTCCCAGAATACCATGTTGAGCTTCTTCCAAAAGCCGTTGCTCTTGTTCATCCAGCATTGACACATCATACGGAATCTCTTCTTCAGGAAGAATAAACTCGAACTCTTCCATTTTACGAGCTTCGGCTTCAACCATTTTGATTTCACGCTTGATCGATAGCCGATTATTCGTGGCAGCAGCGATCGCTGCGGCTGCAGCAACCACATCACTGTCCTCAGCAACCATATTCGCAATAGCACTCAAGGTTAGATCCGGGCCCTCTTCAATATCACTAGTGTCAATGTCCATGCTTGTTGCGCTTGCAGCCATGTTTTCATCAGCATCACTCATCCCTCGCTCTTTCATTTCCGCGTTTGATGCTTCGTTGTTGTTGTCTTTCGATTCACCTTTGCTCTCGTCACTTTCGCTTTTTGCTTTTTCCAAAGCGGCAATTGCTTCTTGCTTTCGTCGATTCGCGGTTTGCACTTCCTCGAACTCTTTCAGATCAATTGCTGCAAGCTCAGCTTCCAGTTGCTTGCACGCCACCAACCGGTTCTTTCCATCATCCAGAGATGAGGAATCCCAGCGAATGCCAAGAGTCTCATATGCAAGAGAAATGGTCGAAACCAATTCGACCAAACTCTGCAGATACTTGGAGCTAACGGGCATCGTCGGGTACTCCTTGAGCAATCGGTCGTCAGCGAGCTCAAACAGGCGTCTCAAAGGCAATGATTTGAGCGCATCCTTGATCACTGCTTGGCGACCAGCATCTTGAGTAACAGCCGTAGCGGGCATCTGCTCCGCATCCAAAGGCGTTTTCGGAATCATGTCTTGCAATAAGCCAGACAAAACCGAAAAGCCTCGTTCTTTGACGCACAAACTAGGGGATTTCAGGCTAATCAACCACGAGTGAA
Source organism: Paralagenidium karlingii (assembly GCA_027475765.1). Classification (NCBI taxonomy): domain Eukaryota; phylum Oomycota; class Peronosporomycetes; genus Paralagenidium; species Paralagenidium karlingii. Next base: position 4,503 of record JAMFLO010000404.1, read on the forward strand.
ACAGTTTTTGTCGGATCTCATGGTATCGTCCAGAAGTGAGTTGCTCACCACATTTTCCCATGCATTTCATCAAAAGCGTGCTCATCCATTCTGCCAGGAAAAGATTCGGAATCCTTTGACTTCCATTTGGCTTCTCAGCGCTTGGTGGACTTTCGATGGCGATTTGAGCTAGGCTATTGGCAATCACAGCGTCGGGGGCATCCCAAATCACTCGTGCGAAGCGCCGATGCGACGCAAGTTCCACATCTGCACCAATGCAAGCGAGAATGCTTCCGATCAAATTGTCTTGGATCCCTCCGCATCCAATCTGGTGAAGAGAATCACAGAGAGCGGATTGGAAAATAGATGCCAAAATGGAGAGAGAATACCTCCCAGTTGCGCCGCAATCCAGCATATATGAGAGTTCCGTATCGGTGAGAAGTGCCATCGGAAGGCTCGATGAGTTGCCTCCGGATATCTGACTGAGCCCTGCAACGATTCTGACGAACTCGATGAGTTTCGATGCCGCTTCTGAACAACCGGAACAATTCTCCATCAGAACCTTCATGGTGAATGGTCCCACTTCCTCGGTCGGCCACTTTGCCAAAAGGGTAAACAGTGCACGTCTTGCTTGCAGAATCGCCACGTTTCGTGTGGCGATCAAAAGCTCTTCGTACACTTGTTTGTCAGGAATATCTCGGATCTCTGCGATTGCATCCATTCTGGAATTGCCAAGACCCATAGCACTACGCGAATGATTAGAAGCAGTAGATCGCATCAATGAAGGGTGCAAATCTCGTGCAAAATAGCGTGACTCATACGAGTAATTCTCTTCCGCCACCGCTTCTTCAAGGCAATCTTCGCGCGAACCAACGACACCGAATCCACATGGCAATTGCTCAATGCTTTCTTCTCGGCACAATGCATGCAAGATCGGCTTGAATCCCGGTGGAGGAGGATACTTAAACGGCAATCCGCCCAGATTATACTGTAGCCGTTCACGTCGGTTAAAACTGGCACACGGGTACAACCCACCAGAGAATTTCACGGATCGGAATGCGATTCCCATATTCACCGAGCGCATTTTACCATTCAGTGAGAAAATGATCGTCCCAGCATCTGCATCGACAGCACATCCCACAACATCGCCTTGCTTCCATTTTGCACCCCACGGTGAAGACAGTCCGTGCCATTTCTGTTGTCTCCAGCCATCATAAGCCCACGAATTAGGGCCGTCACCAACTCCATCACCTCGCTCTGCTGCGCCGTTGAATGCTGCGTCAGCCCATCCAATCTGAATGCAACCATTAGTGAACAGTGTCGCTTCATAATACCATCGGCCGGAAGACACCATACAGTCTGGTGCACCAACACTGGCAAATCCGCCACCTACGAGACCTTCCACCAACATGTCATCTTCGTTGATGGAAGCCTGACCACTCACAGCACGCAAAGGGTTTGGACCCACTTTCACTTTCATGGCAGCATCACCAGTTTCTTTGCTGTCGCCAGAACGAAGTTTTGCCATTTCTTCTCGACGGTCTTCCGCCTCAAGTGCTTCACCGTTGGATAGGATCCAGGTGAGAGCGGCATCAACGTTGTTCCGATTCGCAGCAAGCGCTTTTTTGCACCAGTTAACAGGAAAACCCATTTCAGATAGCTGCTCCAGCAAAGGATTCATCACATCAGACTCCTTTCGTGCGCTGCGAGTGCTAGTCACCTTGCTGGCTTCTTTAGCAGCCTTGTATTGGGCAAGCAGACGCTCCATGTCGCCGCTATGTTCGAAGCAGAAATTGATCGCAGCTTCAACATTCTGGGAACAACGGGCTAAAGCAACTTCACACCATTCTTTAGAAAATCCCATTTCCATCATTTGCTGCACCATAGGGTTCAGAGCGCTAGCGTCTTCTTCCCGTTGACTCGACCCTTCCTCTGAATCCGGATTGGCGGCTGTTTTAGCCGACTTCCGTTTCTGATGAGCACGACGCAAGTTGCACCAGCGAGACCACAAGTACAACCATTTTTCTTCACAAAGAGACAAATCCCCGATATTCCCGCATGGATCACCAGATATTGCGACCTCAAACAGACTGAACAAACCAGCAGGGCCCATTCCACGAAGGAACACGCTAGCACACAGAGGTTCACGCAATAAGGAAGCCCCAGCACGGAGTCCATGCTGGCACAACAGCATACGTGAAATCTTGGACTCCTTTTCCATTTCCATGAGCAAATCCTTTGCACCCAAAGGTTTCTCAAGATCAGTGTCGTCCGACTCTCTTCGTGGAGACTCAGCATCTTCCGCTTCGGACTCCATCTCTGTGGACGGATTTGCACCTTCGTTTTCACCTCCAGCAGAAGAAGTCTCGTCATTCGACAACACATCTTCCTCAACCTCTTCGTTGGCAATTTTCTGGCCGCTTCGACTCGATGGCACTTCCGTTAGACTCTTGCGAATCTCTCCAAGAAAATAGTAGAAATTGTTTACGAGAAGCACACTCAAGACATCCTCGGAGAAGGCTTTCGTATCCAACTCAACCTCAGGCACCAAAAACAAGTCTTCAGCGGGAACACGAACAGGTCTTGACGGATAGCTTCCCATAGATCCGGATGAATTCGACTTGGTGTCATCAGAACCACGACCAGCACCACAAATGAGTACTTCAGCCGCGGCTTTTTCAGGCTCAAAGGAAACAACGACACCACGAGCACCTCGGAATGCATTCTCCTGGATCGATGAACCATTTCGCGGCATAATCTTAACTGTTGCACCAAGGTGTAGTCCTTCAATGTGCCCATTAAGCACACACAATGCAGAAAGCGCATTCACGTAAAAGTCTGTTTGCTCTTTCCATTGCGAAAGTGTCGGTAAAGATCGGGAGAGGTCCTCCATCTCAACATCCGAGTCATGGCTTGCCGAATCGGCCACCGTTTTTTCCCCTTCAATGGAGAGACCCTCAGTTATGCATTTCGATGGAATCTTCGATAATGCGTTCACAATTGCCTGGTTCAGAAGGTTACTCCATCGAGGAGCTTCATACAAAGAACGCAGGAGCAGTACCACTTCGGTCACAACTGCACTTGTGTCACATGGCGCCTTTGGTTGCATACTATCATCAAACTCTTCGATAGTGCTCTTGTTGGAAAGTCTTGCCAGCACATGCAATGCCAAACTTGGTGGGTTGCTGCTTCCAACAATCTGCAAAAAGAACATAATCAACTTGGATGCACGATCTGCGTCATTTGACTGAGAATCATCTTCATCACTGTCGTACTCGAAGGCCCCCAGATCTTCAGGTGAGACTCGAATCGTATGCGGATCCAAGGAGGGCAAGAGTCGCCGAAGGAGCTTCAATGATCGACGCTGGATCTGCAGTGAGTTCACGTACATCAGCGAAAGGAGAAGTCTTAACCACTTCGAAGCAGACAAGTGCGACCGACAAACTGCCGACCCACTCACGGAGAATAGCAGAGAGCAAATTTGGTAGCAATACTCAACAGCTCCAGTTGCGTCGTCGCTTTTCTCGATGATATCATTCTCAGTCGGTTCAGAGACCATAACGGAAGCACCAAGTCTCGGCGTTGGCTCCAGCGATCGCAACTCATCCACAGCATTCTTCAATTCGGTGTACAACATATGAAAAACAGACTTTCCTAAAGTCTCAGGGCCGGAAGGCTTTCTTGCAAGCGGAACAGCACCAAAAGATGCTGACGACGAGCTGGCGAGTTCTGAAGCCTGCAACAACTTGTCACCAGACTCGTCTTCATCAGTATGGGCAACCTGAGCCGCAAGAAGGTGTACAACTTTGAGTGCTGCCTGCACCACTCGCTTGCTTCCGATAACTGCAAAATTGCAGTGATCTGGGAGGTTGTCATCGGGCAACCCATCACGATGGGATTCCACACTGCGCGCTTCATCCAACACAGTTTGAAGAACTCGAAAGATACCAACACGTGATAAGAATGCATGATCGTCGGGTTGAATAATGATTCCCCAAGCTTGCAATGTGACAAGTTGTAGATCAATATCGCGAGACCACGTCGCTCGTGAAAGCGTAGCACAAAGTGTGCCGTACAGAGCTTCAAATGAGTCGCGAATGTCGCGCCGCAGGTAGGTACCACAGCCACCCAAGCCTCCCATATAGTAGTACATCTCCGGCTGATTCGATGAGAATGCGACTTGATCCTTTGCTGCAGAGCCAAAGTCACTGATTGCTTTTCCGCCGTTGAAGCCTTCCAGAAACGCTGGTGCGAGCCAGTGCAGAGCGCTTGCAATCGCTGCTGAAGCGTGGGCAGACGAGGAGGGTGCTGAACCGAGCAGCGATCGTTCGGACAGTTTATTGGGGTCTTCCAAAAAGAAGCGCAACGACATCAAACCCATCACACGAAGGAAACTGCGAGTGCAATTCGCGAGAAGCAATGATTGCAGTACAGATACTCGAATCGGACTCTCCAAGAAGCGTGACACTTGCATCAGTACCTCGCTGTACACACGTTCTGCATATTCATAAGCAGAAGCCTTTGATGCATGGATATTACCATTGTTTGCAGCCATTTCACTTGATAGGACCCACACTGCAGTCGCTGCAGCGGCAACTCTCGTGCTGGGCTCAATCTCGAGAAGGAACTGAGCCTTACGGATCAGTAGGCCGGCAACTATTGCGTAAGTGGAGCCCATGGAATTCTTTGCACGCACTGCCCATTCAATCACTCGTTGCGAAGCACGCCAAATGTGCATCAGATTCTCGTGTGGTCGAACCTCGCTTTCCGCAAGGTTATCTGGTGGGCAGGCCAAATTCTTCTCGATACAAGTAAGGAAGCCACTGTGCCAGATCATCGCAGCACACACTGTTCTTCTGGCGACTTTCATGGATTCGCCTCCCAACCGCGCAAATGGCGACTCTCCCACATGACGCGACACCCATCGATCAATCTTTGACGCATCACCCTGCGCAGATATCAAATCCTGCAAAAAGGTACTTGATGGTCCGGAGGTTGCAGCTTTTGGGGGGTCTTTTGGTTGATACGCAGTTGATTTGGGCATCACATACTTCAACCAGCTAGACTGGGCTTCTCTCAGAATGGGATGTGGGGACGCAGAAAAGCCAGACACTTGTTGTGCTTGGCTCAGAACCCGCTTTAGATGGTCCTGTACCACTCCAAGCGGCAGTCCGCCAGAAAGGAGATCACTATTGACCCATTCGACGTATTCATCACTATTGCATTCCACTGGATTCTTCACATTCAATTGTTGTTCTGCTCCCAATGGCCCAGGGCTCGAAGAAGGCGTTGGTGCCAAGCTTGCATTGCTGTCTTGAAGCACTTCCTCGTTTGTAGCTGGAAGCACAACTCCACATGTATTCACCAGTAAGTCGCTACTGCCCATAGCAATCAAGCTGTTGCTGAACGATCCCAGAAGATGTGTTGACATGATTTCAAGCAAAATGAGCTTGTTCATTGTCGCAGACGTTTGGACTTCTTCATTCAGACCCTGCGATACGACTCTTGTGCCAACAATTCCACCACATGTATGGCTCTTTGTGTCTTCATAACTTCCATGGAAAACCATCCCGTCAGCCCGAAGGCGGCCCTCTACAAGACAAGTACCCCCTTGTCGCCACGTTTCCAAGAAGCAAACTTTGGTTCCCTGCACAACTCCCTTCAGTGTGACACTTGTAAACGATCCCGTGCTCCTTCCTGTCACCGTCCCGTCACTCGCTTGAGTCAAACTCAACTGATATTGCTGAGCCGGAATATTTCCTGCAGCCATGCTTTTCAGTTCCCATTCACCATCGATCTTGAGGTTCATTCCAACTACCGACGTGTCGCTCATTTCCAGAGCTTGCAGATTCTGAAGGAGCCCACTCAACAAACGGAATAGCTTTGTGCACCATGGCACTAAATGCATCGCCAATAGAGCATTCAGCCCATGATAATCTCGCAAAAGCCCTAAAGAGCCAACCAATGGCGCAAGTAATGGAAAAAGGAGTGGGTGTTCAGCAATCTGCTGAGCAGACAGCTGTACTTGGGAGGCTGTCGCAGCTTGGTGCGTCAAGAAGCTGCCACAGCACTCCATTAGGGTGCCAAAATGATGCAGCACCGGTTTCAAAATGGCTGGAATAGTGAGTGTCTTGTTGCTGGTCTCAGTGCTTGCATAGGTGAATGCATTCGAATTCTGCGACGGAACAGCCATGATGGTAACCTGATCGTCTCGTTGGTACAGGCCAATTGCTGGATAAAGCGTGCCATGTTGAGTCAATCCATCAAACGCAATTCCCCAATCATTATCGTCGACGCCAAATGAGAGTGCACCACTGTCCGTATTCAATCTAACTCTCACAACACTCCCGGTGCTGAAGCCTTCTCCGTAGTCACCTCGCACTTTGCTTCGATTGTGCCATAAAGCCCGTGTACCAATCAATCCCCAGCCTTGACGATCGCCACCCACATAGGTTGCTACCGAAGCATCTCGTGCACACACGCCCAGAAAAATGTGACCCTTCTCACAACGGTCAAGGCGTACCGCCCATTCATGAATGCCTGTATTCGGCGGGCAACCTGTCGTAGCCATCACCATACCCCATTGTTTTGCAGTGTATTGCTTGGCAGTCCTGTTGCCATCTGACAGCGCCATCGTCTCAGCGCAACGACTTGGATCAAACTCTAATGGGGGTGGGTCATCACCACGGCAACCACTAATGCGCTGCACCATCAGATCTTGAATCGAGCGAAGCAAAAGCACCCGCGCATTGAGTTGACGCATCTCGCTTTTCGTACGATTCTCGAGTATTGGCACCAATGGTGCATGCACCAACTCATAGTCATCTCGAAAAGAAAACAGTTCCCATTGAGATGCAAGAATACTCTTGCGGAGCAAATCAATCAGTTCGGGAAGCTTGCCAATCCAGTTCAGGCTTTCTTGCTCGATTTGTCGATTCTGGTTCCACATGCGTTCGTATGCCACAGCTAGAGGTTCGATCTCACTCACATCGCCCGATGAATTTGTTGGTACTCCCATGGATTCAATAATAGACGGAGACGCATGCTGGGATATGTAATTGTACAAACAACCCGCAGTCAATGAGCCAGTTGCAAGAGCGCTCCGGACGATGCTCGGATGCCACTTAGGTTTGCTCTTGCCAGATTTCTGACCAAACGCTTGAAGCGTAACATCGTCCAGTTTGCTGGACGCAACACTCGACATGGACGCTTCCATGGCATTGTCGGTCACAGCATTCAACTCCACATCCAGAAGTGATGTTGGCACGAAAGGTTGTGCCATATCCGGCAGGGCCAGACGTGCACAAAGCAAATCAAGCTGCCAAAAGAGCCACTTGAACGATGATTTGTTGTTCCCTTGGGACTTTTCGATCGCGTCAAAGCAAGATCTCAACAAGGAGAACAATACCTCAATTCTCTCACCATGGCTCGGATAGAAGTAGGGGATTCCACGAGCCCAACAAGCAATACTCTGCTCACGAATGCGCTCGAAAAAGGAGCTCGCTGCTGAATCAACATCGCTCGCCGAATAGCTGTCGAAAGCAAAGATCAGCGGCTTGAGCACATCACTTCTGTCTTCAGCATGGGCTATAGAAGTTTGAGTGGTCACATAATGCAGCACAACTTGCTTGAGACTCTTCACAAGAGGGTTTGCCATTCCGACCCCGTCCGTTGCGTCTCTCGAAGAATTCGTAACTTGGCCCAAACCAACCAATGCAGGTGCAAGATTCATCACATCCACATGAAACACATGGCTCTCTATCACTCTCAGCAAGGAAAGCACTCCACAACATCGAAATAACCTCCATCGCGATCGTGTGGTTTCATTCCCCACGTGATCAAGTGAACATTTGGTCAGATCGGTGAGAAGTGAATTCAAAAGCATAAACGTGAGCGGATGTGGGACAATCGGGCAGTTCAAGGGCATGATGCCAGCGCGACACGATTCGAGATAATCGAGACACATGCGGTTCATTTGAGCCAAAAAACAGAGCATGACAGTCACACCATCGACCTCAATTGCTTCCTCTTTGAAGAGAAATGGTCCCAATGAAAGCATTTCTTCCGGAGAAAACATCGGGGGCCGGGGCTTTTCGACAACCGCCTCCTGTTCACGCCCAGGATCGTCTGCGGATGGGACTCCCATCGTACTATCTGTAATCGATGGTGGATTTGAAGCGTCACCACCCTCATTCTTTTCCCGCAAAGTGATCTCTGGAGAGAGCGATAGCGCGATCGCTCGAGCCATCAGCGCGTCTTCATCGACACCTTCCTCTCCGATGCTTGCAGTGTCCTCCACTCGTTCATCATCCTCATCTCCGTCAATATCATCACCAAAGCGATTAAGCCGAGCTCGAAGCGAAGCTAACGAAGCCGTATCCATGTCAAAATCAAGCCCGGAAGCTCTCGATTCGTTTTCGTTTTCGGTCGAATCACTTCGAGGAGTAGCGCTGGTGTCGCGAGGCTTCGATTTCGGTAAAGAGAACTGATCCAGATCACTTGTTTTTGGCGACTTCTCTTTCGGAATCTCCGGTGGTTTCTCACCACGAAGGACACGTAAATGAGCTGCCAGCGGATACAATACTTGCTGCTTGTCCCCATCCATTCCCGCGTCAGCATTCGTACTCATTACGTGTGACAGCACCAATCTAGTTGCAAGCAAGAGGCCCTGCAGGGATCCATCGGCAACTACTTTTGCCACAAAACGTGCAATGTTTCGAATCTCTTGCGGTGGAGATAAAGGTTCGGCATTGAAATCAGGTGTTAGCATCGTTGCTCCTGAACCAGAGCTGGACGAGCCACTCGCACTGACACCCGAACCGTTTTTGTGGTCGGCTTTACGGTCGCCTCGCTCTTTTCGACGCTTCTTTTTCTTCTTGTCTTTCTTTGGGTCATTTCCAGTGATCAGCGGATGACAAAGAATCGCTCCATACAACGCTGGGTCTTGGTCTCGCAGCACAATTAGCATGGGATTGAGCACGCGAGGATCAACTTTCTCTTTGCACAACCTTTCGTAGATTTTTGCGGCCTTGCGCAAAGGATCCGTTTCTTCGGTTCCTTCTTTGTCTTCTTCGTCTTCATCACCCGAGTCATTGTCTTTGTCTTCGTCTTTGTCGGCTTCTTGGCCCGATTCTTTGTCACGATCACGATCACGTTCTCGTTCCCGTTCGCGTTCCCGCAATAGACTGCTCGCACTCACACCGAGTCCATGGTGGTGTTCTCGAAACTCGCGGTTGCCACCACCAAGTGCAAACTCGATATCGGACTTGGCCTCCATGAAGAATCGCGTCAGTTCTTCCACGCGCTGCCTTCGCGCGGCATCGGCGCTCATCAAATCGCTTTCTTTTGGGTTTCGCTCGGTGCTGCCGCTGGTTCGTGCGATTCGCGACCCCGCACCACTTGCTGTGGACGACACACCCGTCGTGTCAATCGGTTTTTCACTCTCGCGGGTCAATTTGACCGGTTCGGCGCGGCCCGAAGTGGCCACGTGGGTCAGGGAATCCACGGTGATCACGTTCAAGCGGTCGTTGCAAAGCGTGGAAAGCTCAGCCTGCAAACGCATGAATCCACATGCATCATCAGTTCAAGTCCCTGGCTGCAACCGAGGCTTCATCAAATATGACGCCAACTCCTCACCATAATGCGCGCGTAGCGACTGGCGACGCTGATGCGCTCCTGGTTCTCTTGGATCTCATTCAGAACACTGGTCTGACGGCTCAATTGCTTGAGTTGTTTCTTCATCGTCTCCGATTGCCGGGCTGACGTGGCGGTGTGTCTACTCTTGTCTGCTCTTTTGGTCGCAGTGTGGGGCAAAACGACAACTCACCAAAGCACCCTGTGGACACCACCACGACGACCGCAACAACGCAGTGAGCTTTGGGTCTTCCAAAAGATTCGTCCCGTTCGTGTGGCTTGTCAGCAACCAGAGAGTATGTTGCCCCCTTGTTCTGCTGGTTTCCTTCTTCCGCTTCTTTCCTCCTTCCTCCTTGAACTCACCGCACTGCTCCCCACAGTCGTACACTCGAGACTTCGATAAAGTACGCTCGGTAAAAGATCGGTCAGAAATGTGTCGGAAATGCGGGACGTCAACAATCCTTGGGCCAGCCGATCGTCAGAAATGACCACGTGTCGAAAATCCAATCGTGTCCCACGACCTTTCAAGCCCCCAAGCCATGTCAAGTGCAGAAGACGAAGCCCAAGAAGCCCATCAAGCATTGGTGGAAAGCGTGCGATATGCCACACAATTGGGCCAGTTCTATGCCGAAACCTTTTTGAACAACGCAGCATATCCGTCGAGTACCACCAAAGAGTCTCCGCCAGTGGTAACAGAGGCCCACGTCCACGAAGCGACCGAACAGAGCACGCAAGTCGTGCACTTGCTCGCCTCCAACATTCTCAACATGGCTGCTTGTTTGACGGCCAAAATGGATCACCAGGTAGGTCTACCATTTGCTCCTCTTCCTTGCATGCTGGTTATTTTCTTCTGATGAGACAGTTTGAGGAGCAATAGATGGAAGGAATCGAGGAATTGAGCCATCGAGTCGACTTACTACGGCAGGTAAGTGGCATGACTTCAACTTTCAAGGCTCACTAACAGCATTCATTTGCTGCGTGACGACGACAATCTTGGTTGAATTGCAGCGACTTCAACAGGCAAAGCAGCGCCAGCAACGAGAAAAAGTGCATGTTGTCATTGGCAAAACGCAAGTGCCAATAGCAGCTACGTTCAACAACAATTGATGTGGACCGCATGCAATCCGTTCACTACGACATCTCTGGATGCTAGACCATGTTATTCAACACCGCAATAGAAGCGAGTTCGGTACAAAACACAATGAACTCATCCTCGGACATTCCCTTTGGGTCCTGAGTCTCCATCTTCATGAACGCTTCCATAAAGGTCTGCTGCTCGAGCAGGGGTTTCAATGCCTTGGACCGAAGCACCAATTCACGTACTTGTTTATTGGATTGAAGTGCCGTGCGCATCTCTTCCTGGTCCACGAATCCATTTTTGTCCAGATCCGCCAGCGTAAACACTTGGCTGGCATTGGCTTCCTCTTGGGCTTGATCGATTTCGGGCCCCGCGGATGGGCGACGATTCCGTTGCACTCGAGGACGAAGATACGCCGGGATAGATGGCTCTGGCTCGTGTTGGCCATCTCGTTGGTGTTTTTTCGTCGTCTTTTCCTCGGGAGATCCAGCGCCTTTTATTGTCGGTGGCGACAGCAGATTCTGGCGCGCGAATTCCATGTACTTGAGCTCCCAAAAGATCTTGAACGTTTCCCACGAGATCTCACTGGAGCTATGACTGCCCGCACCACCGGTGCGCGAAGCGTCCAACACGGGGTCCTCTTCGAAGAGTTCCTGGAAGCATGCTGGTCGTTTCAGTGCGACCCGCAGCAACGGAGAAAACGCCGACAACTGGAGCATTTCTTTGTCTCGCTTCAAAGCCCAATGCAGTTCTTTTTTGTCAATCATGCCACTTCGATCCGTGTCCATCAACAAAAACAAGTGTCGAAGAATCGGAAGTTCGCGCGTGAAGTCCTCATGAAGCTTTTGTTCCTGAAGATCGGCGACGCTGCTTCGGGTGTGGGAATGAATGGCTCGATCAATCACAGAGCGTTTCGGCTTGCCATTGGGTTTGCCCTTGGCTCGATGAGGACCATGAGGAGATGGTTCCAGCCGTTGATTGGAACTCAACTGTGGCGGCACGCGATGGCTTTTGTACTTGGAGCGCGAGGGCGACGCCAATTGCAGCGGATCCAGTCGATGGATAGGCTGCTTTTGCTGGGCGCCCACGAGGATGTCACGCGTCTCATCGAGCTGACCACAGACATCAGAAGACTCGTGATCTATCTACTGCTGCAGTCAGCCCCGAGCCACGAGCAGATTTGTTTGACTCACCGGTGGAATGCCGTTATACCTCGCCGGGACATTTGGATCGGGAAACTGCAGTGAATCGTATCGCAGAGAATCACTGGGACCGTTGGACGCCTTGCTAGGACTGGAGGCTTTCAGGTTCAACTCGTAAATGCTGGTGGTGTCCGTCACTTGAACGTCCAATTTGCCCTGGCGTCCTTGGATGTGGGCAGCATTGGCCGAGTGGACAGTGTACAGTGGGCGAATTCGAAGTCCATCCGTGGCTCGCATCGGTGGGTTCAATGGCAATTCGTCATGGTAGCGATGGCGGCGATGCTGGTGGGCGTGTTGATGGTGTCGATGCAGCTGCTGTTGCTGGAACTGCTGTTCTTCAGCGGCGAAATCAATGGTGAAGGTCTTGTGCTCCCATGATCCCGGTGGGCATCGTTCTTGAGGCAGCGTAGCTGGCACCACCACCTGGGTCGGCCACACGAACTGAAGCACTTGGTCCGAGGACGTGAACGTATAAAAGAGTTGGAGGTACTTCTCTTGGTATTTTTTCTCTTTGTGCAGCAACTGCCGCATCTTTTGGCGTTGGGTTTCATGCATTTCATGGCGCCATTGGGCTTCTTGGGCTTGTTGCAGGGTGTCGTGCTGCACGCGCCAACTCTGCTGTTCTTCTTGGTCCATTTGGTGTCGGTTCGCTGCCTCTTGTTGTTCTTGCGCTTGGCATCCCCAGAATTTGTCACTTCGACACTGGTTCTTTTCTTCCCAGTTCATGGCCAACCGTTCTTTTTGCTCGTTCACGAGCTCTTCTTTATGCTTTTTGGCTTCTTCTTCGCGGTTTTTCTTGGTCTCGAGCTCGTATTTCATGCGCAGGGTCTGGTTGACACGTCGCCAAAACTCTTCCGAGTCGCGCATGAGCTTTTCTTCCACCAATTGGCGCGTGATCTCCCGTGTACGCACGTCGATGCCCCAAAACGTGTCGCCGTGACGGCATTGTTGCATTTCTTCCTCCAAAAGCTCGGTGCGACAAATGCTTTCACGCTCATCGTCACTTTTCTAACCATTCATCGCTGGTCAATCGATCTGCGCGCACCTCCTCCATCTCCCAGGATTTCGATCGTCCCACATACCCACATACACACATACACACATACAGAGACAACAACAACACGAACTCACCATCAAAAACTCTTTGCGCAGCTTCTCACGCAGCATTTTGGCTTCCAGCGCTGCTTTTTCGTTCTTGAGCTTTTCCAGTTCTTCTTTGCGCTTCAAAAGCGACTGGCGCGCCAGTTTGGCACGTGAAAAGGTCTGAATCGTGATGGTGGCCGCCATTTCTTTGTCTTCGATACTCGAAATGAAACACGGCGGCGCATCCCAGCGGGTTTCCTGGGTCTGGGAGCAATAATAGTATTGCAGTTTGGTGTAGGGATCAAACACTTCGACCCAGAGTTTGTTGCGGTCGGTCACAGTGGCACGACGATGGTCAACTTCACTGACAGGGGAGGCGGCACTTTCGGCTGCTCCGTTGGTTGGCGCATTTTCACGACTCGTATTCTTGCGAGCACTGGTGGTTCCTGGAGCGCTAGGCCCACTGGTGCTGGCCACGTCATCTTTGGCCGTCAATTCGCCAATGGTCAACAACGGTGCTGGCGTGACAATGGTCTTTCGAGTGCTGTTTCGTTGGGTGAATTTGCGCCGATACACTTCTCGTCGTGCCAGGGCCATGCGAAACGCGCATTGCAACTTGACCACGACCCGTAAAAAGTCGTCATTGTCCAGCTTCATCACGTACGACGCAGGCTTTTTCCAACACACTTGGCCTGTCTTGGTGCCATAGTAATAAAAACAATCGTGGGTCGGATCGTACACTTCAATCCATAAATCACCTCCCTGGGCGACTTCTTCGTCACGAAGACGCTCGTATTCCCGGTGGATGCGTCGCGTTTCCTCTAAAGTCAATTGCGCATGGCGTTCCAAGCGTTTGAGATTGCCCTGGAGGGCTTTTTTCACCAGTCGCAGCGTTTCGTTTTGTTTGCTGCTGTTGTTGCTGTCGTTGGAGGAAGCATTGGCGCTATCACTGGCATCGGGTGCGCTTGCTGGTAGTGAATCTGGATCGTTGGGCACCGCAGTAGCAGTAGCATCAGGAGTGGTGTTTTCATCGACTGGAGTAAGCGCATCGCTACCAGTGCCAATGGAACTAGTTGGCAAGTCAAGTTCAGCTGGTTTCTCCCAGCTGGTCTCGCCTGTGACGGTGTTGTAGTAGATGGTGATACCACTGTCATCGACGCGTTGCATCCAAAAGCCTGTCGAATCAGACGGCAATGGTGTCAGCGTTGGTGTCGTTGACGCCAAAGCGTCTGGCAATGACATCGGGTCTTGTGGTGGTGGTTGTTGCAGCATCCTCTTGGGCACCGCAAGAAGAGGTTCCACCGTGATACCAGCAAGGTTGGAACCTGAGTCGTTTGCATTCGAATGGGTCATGTCGGCCGCGACGTCTTTGGGTTCGGAGCTGCTCATGGGTCGTTTGAGCATTTTTCCGTGTTTGTTTGCTGGCAGACTATTCACCACTTGGCAGAAGAACGAAACGCTTTGGGCAGTTCCAAGCACAGTTACACACAGGATCATCTTGTTCATGCAGCTAAGCGCCCGATCCAATCAGCTGATGGCGTTTGGCGTTTTAGAGCCTGGTCTGGACAAGACCCGACCCCATAAAGAGCTCCTCGTTGTTCCAACCAACCAAAGCCAGGAAATCGCAAAGAGATACAAAGTGTAGAGTTGCATTCATGATTTGTCATAGTACCAAGTCTCACAGCCATCTCGTCCAAATGTGCAAACAACACAACAAACACTGGGAGGGGGGACTGCTCACACGATTTCGTACGATTTGCCCTGTTGCCAGCGACGTTGGCGGGTCTTTCGTCGACGTCGATCACCGCGTTCGCGTGCTCGAAAGAAAGCAGAGCGAGGATTGTTGTGGGCCTGGCGCTCGTACCATTTCCGAATTTCATCAAACACCAGCACGCTCGAGGCGATCAAGACAATGTATACCAGATCCGTCAGATGCAGCGCTTCAGTCTGGAAAGTCGCTTGCAAAGGAGGGAAATAAATCACCAAAAGCTGGCCAACCTACCGACACCCGCACACAAAATGGTTAGAAATCACTGTCCTATGGACAACACCTGTCAACAGCATAACAAAACTCACCAGCGACGCGCCAACAGCGTACACGAAGAAAGTGTTGGAAAAGAAACCAATCTCCAACACCGACTTATCGTCCGAACGACAGGACAGAGCGTTGAACATGTCAAACATAACAAATGTCGTGAAGCTCATGGTGCGATCGCGTTTGCTGATGGTGCCATCGTCCGCCAATTCCTTGTAAAATACCCACAAAGTGCCCGAAACAATCAACGAGGCCGACGTCAGGATGCGCTTGATCATCCTCCGCGTGATAATTTCCGCGTCTTTCGCCCGTGGACCCTCCTTCATCACGTCATGGTCGACGGGTTCCATACCCAAACTCTGAGCTGGCGGGCCATCCATGATAATGTTGATCCAAAGAATCTGCATTGCATTCAATGGCGATGGCAAATTGAAAAGCGTCGAAATGGCAATCAGACACAACGCCGAAATGCTGGTGCTCAGCTGGAATCGAAGGAAATGCTTGATATTGTGGTAGATTGACTTGCCTTCTTCCATGGCACAGATGATAGTGTTGAAATTGTCATCCAGCAAAATCATGTCGGAGGCTTCTTTCGAGACATCCGTGCCACTGGTACCCATCGCAATACCAATGTCGGCCGCTTTGAGCGCTGGTGCATCATTGACACCATCGCCCGTCATCGCAACCTGCAGACCAGCGTCTTGGTACGCACGCACGATCTTGAGTTTGTGGCGAGGACAAGTCCGATAGAACACGCGAGTATGGTGAATCTTCTTCTCAAGCGTCAGCAAATCCATAGTCTCGAGATCATTGCCAGACACGGCATACTCCGCGGCAGCTGCTTGATCACTCGGTGGGATGATACCGACTTTGGAGGCGATCGCAATAGCGGTCTCTTTGGAATCACCCGTGAGCATCACAGTGCGCACACCACAAGCATCAAGCTGCATAATAGAACGCTCGACCTCGACGCGCGGTGGATCTGCAATGCCCAACAGCCCCGCAAACACCATGTCATGGTCAGAGTGTTCGCCATATGCAAGTGCCAAGACACGAAGCCCGCGGCAAGACATTTCGGTGGACTCATGCACGATTCGTTCGCGGTCGCCTGGACACAATTCTTTGAAGAATCCTCGATTGTCTTCCAGTTGACTGCAGCGCGAGAGAATCGCTTCAGTCATGCCTTTGATGTACCATTTGCGGAATCCATTTTGCTCGCAGCAAACAGCCATCCATTTCTTGTCAGAGCTGAAAGGAACTTCTCCAACACGAGTGAACTGGCTCATTGTCTGTTTCCGAATGCCAATCTTTTCGGCACACAGCAAAACAGCGCCTTCGGTCGCTTGGCCAATCACTTCGCCGTCCGAAATGGATGCGTTGTTGCACAAAGCACCGGTCAACAAGCAATGATACACGTGCGGGTGGCTGCTCTCCGTGACGGGTTCCCCACGCATCGTCACATGTGCTTTGCCTTCGCTGTTGAGCATGGCAGTACCTGATCCCTGCGAGGGTCTTCGGAAAGATCCTCCTCGAGAAGACCCGGCGCAATTGACTTCGGCATACACGCTTTCAAAGGGCACAAATACTTCAATGACTTCCATCTTGTTGGTGGTGATGGTGCCAGTCTTATCCACACAAATGGTGCTGATGCAGCCCAACGCTTCGACCGCCGGCAACTTTTTGAGAATCGCATGTCTTTTGGCCATTTTCATGACACCAAACGCCAAGGTGACTGTCACACAAATGGGCAGTCCTTCGGGGATGGCTGCCACGGCCAACGAGACACCAATCTGCAGCATCGTCAGGAATCCTTTGCCCTGCACGATGCCAATCAGCACAATCACCGCGATCACCCCGATGGAAAACATGGACAGTCGCTTGCCCAGCACGTCCATGCTGTTCTGCAACGGAGTCTTGCGGTCTTCCACGTGGTGCATCACGTCAAACACCAGACCAAACTCAGTCTTGCTTCCCGTGCCAAACACTACGGCGCGGCCTCTTCCAGAACGCACCAGGGTGCCCATGTAAATCACATTTTTGCGATCCGCGACGGCACTTCGACTGGCGTTTTCAATCACGTGGGTGTGTTTGCAGACTGGTAAAGTCTCGCCCGTCAGATTGGATTCGTCGACTTCCAGATCAATGGCTTCAATCAGCCTGGCGTCGGCCGGCACGCGGTCGCCGACATGCACCAGGATGATGTCTCCTGGCACCAGCTCTTTGGCGTAGATCTCGACCGTGACGCCATCGCGCACAGCGTGGCATTTGGGTGGCACCAATTCCTTGAGCGCTTCCAGCGTTTTCTCCGAGCGGTATTCTTGCACAAACGCCACGGTGACCACAATGGTGATGGCCACCGCGATGGAAATGGCGTCGTCCACGTGGCCCATGGCGACGCTCACAACGCCCGACGCCATGAGCAGCATGATCAACGGGTCTTTGAACTGGCCAATGAATTTGGACACAATGCTTTCCTGACGGGACATCACAAGTGGCGAAATCAGGGTCAGCAGCTCAACACATCGACAGGCAGATGATCACCCACGCACTTCTTCCTCGCTCGCGAGTTCGTTCAGTCCGTACTCGCGCTGGCGGTCGCTGATGGCCAAAGCTGAGAGCCCATAGTTGGGGTCCACTTCTAGCTCGCGCACCAAATCTTCATGGGCGCGCGCGGCCGCATCCATGCCGGCTGTCGGCGAAAGCGGCGGAGAGCGAGACATCTCGTCTTCTTCTTCGCTGCTGATGGTGCTAACCGAGATCTTCATAAGTGGCGGAAGGCCACTGGCTTTCTCAGAGGATGTCATTATCGGTGGCCCCGACGCCGCGACTTTGCCCAAGTGCACCATTGGCGTTGAATTAGTGGCCAAATCAGTTGTGACAGACCTGTCAGTGGCAGTGGCGGAAGAAGCAATTGGTCGCGGATGGATGATAAGACTGCGTTGGGTAGGCTGCCCCATCCACCAAGCACCATACACAACGAGAATCAATACACAGATGACCAGAGAGAGCGACAGAGAGGAAGACTGCGGGGGGGGGGGGTTTT
Organism: Paralagenidium karlingii; assembly: GCA_027475765.1. Taxonomy (NCBI): domain Eukaryota; phylum Oomycota; class Peronosporomycetes; genus Paralagenidium; species Paralagenidium karlingii. The sequence continues at coordinate 22,556 of JAMFLO010000404.1, forward strand.
TCAAGCAATGACCAAACTTAGAGAAGCCGCCTGCCTCCACTACAGGATCCTGCACTTGGACAAGAACTCTCGATACTCACCCCTGTCACTAAATCGAGAGGATCCTCCCACAACGCTGACTTTCTTCTTTGCCTTTTTCGGGCGGTTTTGCCACTCAGAGTTGGGTACTCACGCCAAGAAGTACGTATGCCCACGGTACAGTTAGACGAAATTCCCCCAAAAAGCTCGTCCCCTTCCCCTCAACACACTGACATCGACACGTGGATTGGCTGGAATTCCATCTTTTGCGAAAGGGTTTTGGCCAATCATCGATTCTTCTGAAGCAGTAGACACCTAATTGATGTGGTGCAGTGTACACCACCTCTTCATGATGCTGGCTTTCTACAATCCAGTCCGTTGCACCAGGAGAGAACCAAATGCCTCGAAGATGTCACCGCTTAGGCGCCGATTGGATGGTTCCACGACGGCTTATTCACGCTAACGACAAACGGAGAAGGTAGCAAGATAGTGTACAAAGCCACCTATTGTATCATGGCTTCTGCCTCTTTCTCATCCACCTCAGCTGGTTATTCAAACGAACGCTAAATATACGTTGTGGGCGAGAAATCTTCTTTGGATTGTGAAGTGTTGGAACCATACGACGTCGACGGCGCTTCAAACGTGAATCCCCGGAACAAACCCCTTGGCAAATCTGCATTGGTCTCGGATTTATTGCTCATCGGGGTTCCACTGACCGGAAGTTCGGTGAATTCCTTCTCAAAGTTGAAGCTGTTCGAACTGCTGTTTGTCGGTTTGGCCAAGGGGTTGAACGGTGGCTCAGCCCAGAGCAAACCGTCCCAGTCCACACTTGCAAAGAACGGATGCGCTTTCACTTGAGAAGCACCTTTGCTGCCGAGTCGTTTCGCTGGATCCCGATGCAGCAATGACGAGATCAAGGAAGCCGCATCGGCACTTAAGTACTTTGGGATCTCTAACGGCGAATGCTGAATGCATTCAAACAATTCCTGACGATTTCGTGTGCACCAAGGCGGCAAACCTGTCAGCATTTCATACAAAACCATGCCGAGTCCCCACCAATCAACTGCTGTGCCATGGCCCTTTCTCGCCAGCATTTCGGGCGCCAAATACTCGGGCGTGCCACACAATGAGGTCGCGCCACTATCTGCTTCGGTAACCTGATCTTTCGCCAGGCCAAAATCGGCCAATTTGACATGGCCCCATTCATCCAGCAGAATATTTTCGGGTTTGAGATCTCGGTACACCACGCCCAGCGAGTGCAAGTGCTCCAACGCCAGCACCAATTCTGCGGCGTAAAAGCGCGCCATTGGCTCCTCGAAGTGGCCCAACCGCGACAAATGGAAAAACAGTTCGCCACCCGGACAATAATCCAGCACCAGATACAGTTTCGTCGACGTCTGAAACGCATAATGCAAACCGACAATAAACGGATGGCTGGCGACACTAAGCACACGACGTTCGGTTTTGGTGTGTTCAATCTGATGGCGCTTCGCCAGCTGGGCTTTGACAAGTGTTTTCATTGCAAAGATCTTGGAGTTGGTTTTCTTGCGCACAAGCGTGACTTTACCAAAGCTGCCTTTGCCGATCACACGGATCAACGTGAAATCTTCAAGACCGATGCCATCGTCCAATCTTGCGCCACCGATGAGCGAGTCCCAAGCGATCGACGGCGAAGAAGACCCCGTAGAGGGGGATGAAGTTACAGAGGAAGCTGGGTCGTCGAAGCAACTCATGGTCGCACTTGTGATGCGGAGGATCAAACGCTTTGGAAGAATGACTTCGGAATGCGCCTTGATGGGTTGAACTTTTCACGACCGTCTCACACCTTGGGTACGGTACCGAAACAAAAACCAATGAACTGCTCGACTCTGCACTTTCCCTGGCGCGAATGGAAAGCAGGCGAGAGCTCAATCGATTGGGGTCGGTGGAACGAGCTCCTCAACAGCAGACTCGCAGTGTCACACGGGCACGCCATGCTGTCATGCCTCCCTTCACATCATATAATCGTTTGGTACCACCCAACTGCAAATTTTAGTTTCCTGCCGCCCATTCTTGCCCGTTTTATTTCATTTTCATTTCCTCATACAATAGTCAATATAGAGACAGTCTGATGGTAAGATTCCCATAGCCTGAGTTCTTTTTTTCTTTTCTTTCTTCAGTACCCGAAACTTTCACGGGTTTTTGCGTTCGCCCAGTAGTTCACGGGTCTACTGTGAATCCAGAAGCAGACCCACCCACCCGTCAGTTCCGATCTTTTTGTGTCCAACTTTGAGGAAGAACAAAGCACAAGAAGGGAAGACAGCATGGTGTTCAAGATGGGATGTTGGCTCGTATGGAGTTGTCTGGTGGCGTCTGCGGCCACAGCGCTGCCTATGGACCACCCGCATGCGCACAAAGAGCGTTTCCAGCTGACGGAAAACCCTGTGGAGGCTGGGTTTTGCGATACAACCAAACAGCTCAGCGGGTACTTCAAAATCGATGGCTCGAAGAGCAAAAACTACTTTTACTGGTTCTTTGAGTCGCGTCACGACCCAGCCAACGATCCCGTGATCATTTGGCTCACGGGAGGACCCGGTTGCTCGTCCATGTTGGCACTGTTCACTGAGAATGGTCCCTGCAAGGTCAACAAAGACCTGAGCCTGGAGAACAATCCGTTCTCGTGGAATACGAAAGCCAACATCATGTGGATCGATCAACCGATTGGCGTCGGCTTTTCTTATGGCAACACGGACGAATACGACAAAACGGAGCAGATGGTCGGCGATGACATGTGGCATTTCCTGCAGTCGTTCTTCAAGGCCCATCCAGAGTACGTCAAGCAGCCGTTTTACGTGTTTGGCGAGAGTTATGGCGGTCATTACGTGCCGGCCATTGCGCATCGTATCTTCACGGCCAACAACAAAAAAGAAGGCAACCCTATCAATCTGCAGGGGCTCGGTATCGGCAATGGACTCACGGACCCGCAGGTTCAGTACAAGTACTACCCCGATATGGCTTTCAACAACACGTACAACGTGAAAGCCGTTTCCGAGAGCGTGTACAAGGGAATGAAAGCGGCCGCTCCTGCCTGTACGGCTATGATCGCAGCTTGTCAAAAGTTCGACACAGCGTGCCTGGCGGCCCAGGCGTTCTGTAATGCTGTGTTGGTGGCGCCCTACACGTTGTCACATCTCAACGTGTACGATGTGCGTGAGAAATGCGAGCATCCTCCATTGTGCTACGATTTTACCCAAGTGGAAAAGTTTTTGAGACTGCCATCAACGTTGGAAAAGCTGCACGTGGACACCCACCACAGTGCCAAATGGCAGGCCTGCAACATGGCAGTGCACGCTGGGTTCGCGTACGACTGGATGAAGAACTTTGACATGCTGGTCACGCCGATGACTGAGAGTGGCATTCGCACTTTGGTGTATGCCGGTGACGCCGATTTCATCGTCAATTGGCTCGGCTGCAAGGCATGGACTTTAGCGTTGAACTGGAGCAAAAAGGAGGAATTCAATGCAGCTCCAGACAACAAATGGTTTGTGGACGGAAAGCATGCTGGATATCTCCGTGAAGTAGACGCCTTTAGCTTCCTGCAGGTGTTCAATGCTGGTCACATGGTGCCGTTGAACCAGCCAAAGAATGCACTTGCCATGCTGGATGCTTTCATTGGAAAAGGTTTGCTTTCTTCTACTTCTCAAGAACCCGCACAGCAAGAGGAAAAACAAGGAGATATTGCAGAGCCGATGGCGAGAGAGGAGATCGATCTTTTGACAGCCGTGATGTAGTGAGTCGAGTCTTTCGGATTGGCCAACAGGGCAGAGCGCTCTCCCTATGAGATGATTTGCTTTCATGGTGGAGTTGCTTGTGTGCAAGAAGAAAAGAATTGAGGGGCTGTGTCAAGTGGCGATGCTGTTTGCATCACACACGTTTGGATTAATCGTTAATCCAATCCTTTTGAGTCCTATCGTTTCTGAGTGGCGAACGTCTAGAAATGAACTGCCGAGACCGAACCGCTTGAACAAACTCGTTGGGCATCCACTGAGGTCTGAGCGAGTCTCGGACCGTTTGCGACCGCCAATTCAATCTCCACCAGGTGCAAGTAGCTTGGCTGCGCCTCTTCCCGGACAGCCGTAAAGCAGTTCTTTCCGTCGAGCCGTATCCAGACAGCCATCCAGCTCTTGCTCTCTTCGTTCGAGTGGAGTTGGCTTGTCTTGGTGGAAAGCAGCAACATACTCGGACAATCACACAATCACAGGACTGATATTCATTCACCCCACAGGTGCCACGAGGCAGAATCAGGTTGAGTACTCTGCACGACGCTTCGACGCCATCGAGTAGGCTCCGTTCTCTTGAAACACGCAGACCATTAGTGTTCGTGATGGTCCACGGTTCCTACGCAGGTTATTTGCTTTGGCTATCGTTCTCTGCGCATGAGACTCGTTTTGTTGTTTTTGTCCTCCAGAACCATCACAACGTTGTCTCCACGAATGAAGAGCTGACGATAATGGGCTGTGTTGACAAAGCGACGGTTCCGGGAGTCATCGGCGATGGAGAACAATACCACGCCGCTGTCAGCGTTCACCGAACGCGACGAATCGCTTGAGCTCGGATCTTTGAACTTCTGCTGCAGTCGTTTCTGACGATCTTGTTGGCGTTGAAACTCGCAAGAAATCCAAGTCTCCTCCACATCCAGCAACACCAGGTTCATGTGCTTGTCAAAGGCCTTGAGAAAGCCACGGCAAGTGCCTCGCATGCTGTTGACGCGCCGAACAGCGACGACAATGCGCTTGCGTTCCAGAAAGCTGCGGCGAAGCAGCGTGAAGGGACCATCGAGGTACGTATCTATGTGGAGATTCGACGACAGATGAGCACTAACTGAAGTTGTTGGCATTGGCTACGTGATGAATACCTGCCAATAACTCGAACAACGACGGCATCGGCTTGGACACAACTCGTTTGGCAGCCACATTGTCTTCTTTGCCTTCGTCGCGACCCTTGGAAGAAGACACACGTGGTTTCTGAGAAGATTTTGGGGTGACCACTTGGTAGTTCGGATCGTTTGGTGGTAACTGAGGTCGAAAACAAGAGGGCGACCAAAACGCAAGCATTAACAAGTGCCCTTCCCTGGAAGAATGCGAAGAGCAAGATCACACTCACCAGATGACGGCATTTGTGCAGATTATCGAGTGGGAACACGTCGGGAATCAAGTTGACCAACCGATTTGGATGGCGCAGTGCGCGGCTCGCGTCAAACTCGCTCGCAAACAAGTCCAACGCGGCATCGTAGTTGGAATCGTTGGCGCCAGACGATGACACTTTGGAAGACACCGAAACAACGCGAAAGTCTCGTTGATACTTTGGCGCTGGCGCTGTCGTTTGCGCAACAACAGCAGCGCTATGAGCACTAGTAGAGGCGGTGCACTCTGGGGCTGACCGCTGGGTCGAAGAAGAATCTTTTATTTCGGCCAGTGGAACGCCGTATTTCTTGTGCAACTTTACAAAGAGCTCGCGCTCACGACCAGCGTACTTCTTGAGAATCGCCGCGCTAGAGAACCATGTGACAATGTTCCGTTAGTCCATCGGTACCACAAAGCCACTGGCTCATTGACTGAATGATCAGACTGGGTGATTGGAAAACCCACAAAGACTCACATGTTGTGCGCGTTCTCGGGATTATGGCGCGCGTAGAACTCGCGCACCCGCTGCTCCATGAGTGATTGACTCCTGTGGACGAATGAGGAACTGTGATAGTATCAACTATCACAGTATATAAACAGACAAATTGACTGACTTCATAATGAAGTCAGTCAATTTGTCTGTTTATTTTTTGGACTTAGAGCACTCCTAGTGCGTTCTGGTTGAAAGATTTGGGCGGGTATGGTAATGAATGTGTGACCGCCATCGACAAAATGCGACTCAATTATACAACAGGACATCCTGGACAGATATTGTAGAGTTTTCATCAGCTCACGTGTGGAATATATTAACTTAATTCTTGTTACGGCAGTCGAAGGCGCGTTCGTGCATCACGTATCGCAATGCAATCAAGCATGAAGTCTGGCCACCAATCGAACTCAATTGAGCCCAGCGGATCAAAGTACGGTCGCCAACCTCGATTGTAGATCCAAGTTCGATTACGTCTTGTGTCCACGATTATTCCTTCACGAGCACCAGCGTTTATAAACCTGGTCACCTTCGCTTGCAAGTCGTCGATGTTGTCTGTCTCTGACATGATTTCAATGATGACCACCGGCACACATGGTTTGTACGCCATATTTCTCTCGTGAGGCGTAAGACGACGCCAAGTGTCTGCGTCAACGTAGGAAATGTCTGGGATGAATCTGCGAAGATTGCGACGTGACCGAGAGGATGATGGTTGGTAGAACTGATAGCCGCTTCGAGAACCACCGATAAATCCTCCGATATTTGGATGCTGCACGCGCCAGTTTTCAGTTTGCCACGTTGCCTGACGTTGTTCCGCTTC
>JAMFLO010000405.1:0-28935 GCA_027475765.1 Paralagenidium karlingii
CAAATCACTCGTGCATTGTATTCTCGGTCCCGTAACGCCAGACAGAGCTTTCGTTGAATAGTTCGAATCATATCCCCAGTCGTTGGTGTAAGCGTGATGGATACCCAACCCAGTTCAAGAAGTCACACTCGAGCTCACATGTTGGGGCTGCATCCGAACAAATTCATGGGGGGTGTTGATGCGCGCCCATGGCTCCACGACGGTTGCAACTGAAATGAGTCCCAGGAGGTTGGCAAGAAGAAGAGCTCAGAGCTCTCTCGTACAAGATCATGCGCGCAAAACCCCCCAATCAAAGATAGTGGCCTCGACGTCAAAGAAGAGCGTGACAAGTCTCAAACGCATCTGTTGACGAGTTACTCTGTTCAATTACTTTTTCAGTGATCTCAACGGCCCTTGGCGATCCAGCGATGCCAGTTCATCGAGACTGACAAAGCGAAACTTGGTCACCAACTCGGGCAAAACCTGACGCAACACCCCAACGGTCCAGCTTCGATCATGGACGATGATCACCGAGCCTGGGTACGTTTGGGTACGTAAATACATGGCATTAACACTCTCGAGTCGGATTTGGGCATCGTGGGGGTACACACTTCCGAGGCAAAGTCGATAGCCATTGCGATGGGCGATCTGTTGCATGGTGTTGTTGAACCATCCACTTCCCGGTCGTAGCCACTTGCCACCGCAGTTGTTGTTGTTGTTGCTGCTGGAAGGAAGCAATGGCGTCACTTGCAGAGGATCGACCTGCGTGGAAGATGCCGTTCCGCTATTGCTGCTGCCACTGCCTAGATTGCTGTCCTTGTGGCTGTCATTGGTTTTGTTGTTGCTGCAGTCCACAGCTGCATTGTCCGCCGTGAGACTGGTGCTGGTTTCTCTGTAGAATCGGAGAGCAAAGTCGCATTCCTTGAGCTTGCGCTCAAACACTTCAGGATCGTCTTTGATGCTGGCGCGGTCTTCGGTCAGGTGGTTGCCGAGAAAATGGCCCTCGCGTACGATGCGACGCATCACTTCCTCTCTGCCAGGAATGTTGCCCGAGATCACAAAGAACGTGGCCTTGACGTTGTACTTGGCCAGCACATCCAGCAGCAAATGGGTGGAGTTGGACGGCGCATCGTCAACGGTCAACGCGCATACGCGGTGCGAAGTGTCGGCAAACCACAGCACTTGCGGTGAGCTTTTGGCCACCCAACGCATCAGCCAGCGCGGCTGAAAGTACACCACCGACACCGCCGCGCACAACGCCAGCGATACCACCACTGCCGCCGAAGATGCGCTGCCCGCCAGAGAAGAAGAAGACCCCGACGGCGCGGAGCGACTGATCTCCAGCATGTTGAATCAAAGAAAAGTGTATGTAGCTACTGGTGTGCACCACCTGAAAACCAGGGGGGCCACTATTGGAAGTCACAACGGATCATGGCCTACTATTTTGTTCATTGGGAGCTCCTAAAGAGGATCGATCATATCATGGGCTGCTATTCAAAGTGTGTCAGCAAATCAGAGGACAACAGCAGCACCATGACAAAAAAGTGCAATCTAACGATCAAAGCAGCAATGCTGTCGTCGCGTTCTGGTCCACTTTCAGCGCCGCTGCGTTCGTTTCATCTTGCTGGTGCAGTTTCTTGAAGAGTGTTCCGCCCTGTTGTGATTGGATAGAATCGAAGAGTTCCACACACACATCGCATTCTTTTTGGTTGTTTTCTTTTCTTTTTTGTCTTTTTGTCTTCCAAAAACGAAACAAAAAGCGGCACATTCTCGAGTTTCATCCAATTTGCTTCGGCTGTTGCGATTGCTACGGCTGTCTGTCTGTCTGTCTGTTGCTGTGCTGTTTGGCTGCTTTTTGCTGTTGTTGTTGATGCTCTAAACAAACGAACGGATCGGAACACGAACGGAACGCACACGCTTAGACGAATTTGGCGACCGAGTCTTCGACCACTTCTCGCGAAAGTTCCGAGGCGTCGGTTGCCGTGAGACGGATGCCGACACCCATCAACACACGCGTCAGGGCTTCCTTGGAGGCAGCGTACAGCATTTTGCTCTTGACACGGGCGGTATCGGGCGACCTGACAACCAAACAAGCAAGCAGCCATGTCGTCAAACTCTGCTTCCTGTAGACAAGGAAGAACGGTTGTCCCCCGATCAAAACATACCACGAGATGAACACAATCTTGCTGGTAGGACGGCCATCCTTGGACATGACATCCAAGTCAATCAGACCATATCGGCAGTCGTTGACTTCCAACAATTTCTGGGCGAAATCCTCATAGGTGGCGGTTTGTGGCGCAGTGGCCTCAATCACAATCTGCGAGTCTTCGACAATCTTGTAAATGAAGTAGCGGTAGTTGTGGGGCTCGCGCTTCAGCTTGAAATCGTTGAATTGCGTAATCACATCATCGTGCACACCAACACCGGTCGCCTGCAAGTCACAAGTCTCACGGTCAGCTCCTGTGCTTCCATCTCCACTTGCACTTCCCCGCCCAACACGCATCCACCACGCAAGAGAAAGCGAACGAGCAGACCCCCCCCCCACTCCCACCGCCTTCCCCCCAAAGCACATGCAAACAGCCACAGCAAGCAACCAGATGGCCCACAGCTCTTCCTCGGCCATCCAAGTTCTTTTCCTGCTCCTTGCAACGGGCATCCTCATGCTTCCTCCCCCTTCAACTCCACTCACCATTTTGCCTTTTGCCTCTGCTCGTGTCGTGGTGGGGTTTCCCTGACTTTTTGTCTTTCGCAAACTGATGCTCGCTCCCCCCTTTTCTATGATTCCCTTGGGCCGCGTCACGACTGCCCAAAGCCATGTCATCTAGCCTCACGAAACTAGAGAATACTATAGGGTCTGCCAACACGTCATCTCTCTTGTGCCACACCAACACCCAAACGAGAAGCTCTTTTCGGCTTGTCTTGCTCCGTGGTGCTCCGTGTTTTGTCGGCCACACACCTTTGGGGGAACCACCAAGGGGTAGGGGCACGCTTGCTTTCCCAGCAAAAAAAGCAGAGAGCGTGGCGATATAGCTTTTGAGAGGAAAGGACCGCATGACCTTCACTGACCATTATCGATTATCGCAGGTGGTGGTGACAGTCGGAGTGTAGGAAATACGGGACGGGACACGAGGCTTGAAGTTTTGGGGTCACTCGCGTCATCATTCATTCTTCGACTTCGACAACAGCCGAGAGCGCGCGGCTTCTGCTTCCGTCTGCTAAAGAAGTCGTCGAATTGACTCGCGTGACGGGCGAGAGATTGCGTGAAGAGCCACCGCTGGTGCCATTGGCCAGGCTCAGCAAGGAGGCAGAGGACCCTGGGGAATTACTGGCACTGGGTGATGGCGGAGTGGACGAAGTGCCAAGAATCAAAGTGTTGATGTGCGGCGGTCCGCTGGAAGAGGAGTTGGCATGATGCAAAGGAGCGGCCAGGGGATGAAACGGCTCGCGGATTTTGCTGTGCATTTTCGGAGGAAGAAACGTGGAAATCGACGCAAAATTGGATCGCTTTTGTGGAAACTCGGGCTCGGTGTGTTCTCGTTCTGCAGCCACAGGGTTGGACGCCGTGGAAGCATCTGACGAAGAATTGTTGGTTCCACTGTGCGTCGGTTCACCTGAATCACCGAGCGTGTCAATCTCGGGGAAGAGCGGCTCGAGCTCTCGAAGATCTAGTTGAGTGCTTCCGTGGTTACTGAAATCCACGGAATACCCCGTGGTCGCAACGGGAAATAATGTGCCCTTGACAAGTTTGAGATCCTGTAGGTTTTGCACCAAATGCTTCGCCAGTTTGGTTTGTTGAAGTTCCGTCTGTTTTGTACCGTCACGATTCAAAAAGCTTCGATCGTTTTGCCAGAAAGCGCTTTGCTGTTGGGTCCGGTCGGTGCGGTCGTCGTTTTCGATCAACCGGTACAGCGTGGAGCTCAGCTTGCTTTCTTCGGGTACATCGGAGCGAACGTGCTCAGCTAGAATGGTCAACAGGTCCACACACATTCCTTCCAGCTGAGCATCGAGCGCGTTTTCTTTTGTCGCAGTCTCCAACAGACTCAGCACGGCCGAAATGACGCCGTAACTCGCCAGGATCATGGCGATCCCCGACTTTCTCGCCAGCAAGCAAAGCGTCGCGACACAATTCTGCTTGACACCCATCACATGGCAGCTCTGCATGAGTGGCACAATGTGGGAGATGACGCCACCGTCCACGAGCATCTCAATGTTTCCAGGTGGAATGGCAAGTTTGCGAATAGTCGCCGAGCACAACAACAGATTCTCCAGCGCTGGGTTGGCCGTGAGCCAGAGCAGAACGTGTAAAATGGCATTGGACAATAGTTCCGTAGAGTTGACTTTGCCGAGAAACAGATTGCACAGTGCGACCGAGATGTCTTCTTTGACTTTGGCGTCTTCCATCTCGAACAGCTTCTTGAACAGCCCCAGACCATGCTGGTTGATCATGAGCACGTGGCACGCTTCGTTGGTGGCAAAGTTGCGCAGCAGACTCGCACACAATTTCATGGCTTCTTTGTTTTCCCAGTGTCTGGTCACACTCGAAGTGATGGCTTGCAGGCATTCGACACCGTAAATGTCCATCAAGTACTCTTCATGGCAGCTCACGTGGTACAAACACCGCAAGAGCACCCGCGACGGCTCGGATGGTGCCCGAATGATCAGTTCCGGCACAAACCGCTTAAACGTGAAGCTCTTTTTGGCCAAAACCTCGCAGCAAGTCGGTTGACACGTCATGAACAGGAGCAAAAACGAGCAAAAGCGAACGGTGTCACTTGCACCCAAGTCTTTGGTGCCACTGGCGTGGCCCAGCAGCAATTCGAGGGTTGCCAGGAACTTTGGATGGAGCGCAAAGTCCATCTCGTGCTCGGGACAATGCTGAAACAAGAGCAGGAGTATTTGACTGACGATTGCTGGAAGCTCCTGTCTGGGAGTCGATGCAGCGGTAGACGAGCTGCTAGACATCGAGGTACCCTGCTGCGTCGTCAACAAGGAAATGGTTGCACAATAGTTTGCGACAGCGGCCAAGGACGACACCAGGCACATCGAAGAAGGCATCGACGGGAGCTTTATTGGTGATATGGAGGACGAGCCAGCAGCCACGTGATCTTGACTCGGGGTTGATGCCGTCTCTCCTGGATTGTTGGACGGTTCTTCTAGTTTGGTCTGAGGGTCGGACTGTTGTTGTTGCTGCTGGAGTGGTAGCTGCATTTCTTTTACGTGCTCCTCGCTCAGGTCGCAGAGAAGATCGAGCACACCATGAGACATTAGAATGGTCGCTGTCACGGGAAGCTGCAGCGCGTTGGCGATACCCTTCAGTAAGCGAACCTTGGTAGGCACCGAGGCCGCGTGGGACGCCAGAATGGGGAGCAAAGCCGTTAAGATAGCTGGTTTGATGATTCCTTCTCGTGTCAACGGATAAAACGCCAACGCTTCAAACGCGTCCGCCATGATCTCATAATCTCTCACTTCGACATCACGCGCAAACATGGCAAACGCCCACAGCAGCCCGTCGTGACACATTTGCGGCAGGTTTGACGGCAGTCGTAGCAGATTCATGATGCTTTTCATGCAGATGCGTCGCGTCTCGGCGTCGTTGGATTTGACGCAGGAGATCACCAGCAGCGCCCGAAACGCGCCGTGCTTGACCAAAGCGCCAATGTTCTCTTCCGAAGTCGAAAGATTGCACAAAGTCATTGCACAGGCACGTCGAACAGCTTCTTCGGGTGCTGCGGCCAAGAAAGTCAGCGACTTGACAATTCCGTTGTTGATGAGCGTCGCGCAGAGCACTTGGTCGCGCGACAGACACGAGTAGGCGTGAACACAAAAGCGCAGTGTCTGGGCATCTTGCTCGCTCGCGAGAACCGCCAGTGCATTGATGAGGCCATTCTTGGCCATCATCACGCGACTCTCTCGAATCGAAGCAAAGCGAGCAAGACAGGCCGAACACCGCGCTCGTAGTTGGGATGATCGGGAATTACAGTGCGCCACAATCAATGGGAACAAGGACTTGACAATCTCAATCAGACACGATTCGTCCAGTTGTTTGGCATCAAACAACAAGCAAATCAGTTCAAACAGCACCAAACGAGTCGCTTCGTCGCTTTGGGTGGTCAGGTTCTCCATCAAATGCAGCAGGTTGGCGCTGTCCCACAGCACCACGTGCGCGTCGTAGTCTTGACACAAACTGAACAGCGTCATGACGATCAATGAGATCGTGTGACTGGTGTGATGCTTCTCGGCGCTTGTGTTTGGCCCCGCACCCGCAGTTGGCGCGATTGCTGTCGCCACCGAATCACTTGGATGCAGTGGAGAGGTCGGACCAGTAGCAACCGGTGCACCCAAGCTTGAAGCTGCAATGGTGGTGCCAATCTGTTGCAGCCGTGATGCTGCAAAGGTGGCGAGCTCTGTCTTGCTGTACCCAAAGGACAGATTGTACAACAACACCATTTGCATTTGGGTCTCCACGCTGTCCACAGCAAAATGATTGTAGTCCACATGGCGATACACTTTCTCCAGCAGTGTGGGTTCGTCCAGCAAATCATCCAGCGAGAGAACTGACCCCCCACGAAGCAGTCGTGGGTCCTCGGTGGACGTGATCACGCCGACTTCGTCGTGGTTCGCATGGCCACCACCCATTTGCAGCAAGTTGTTGTGGCTGTTGCTTCTTTCATGAAGACTGCGATGGCTGTGCATACGATGGACGGTGGACGACTTGCCTTTCGTGGCGTCGCTTGAATCAAAACCGATGTTGCAGCTCCCGTTGAGGTTGTTCCACGAGAAAATGCTGGCCAGACAGAACAAAACGTACTTGGAGAGCACTTGAGGGAAGTTCAAGTGCTCGAATTCGACCAGAAACGTGAAGAATCGCTCTTCCACCAACGAAATATTGCTCTCCATGGCAAGAATCAACGCCATGAGTCGAAACACCATCACTTGAATGTCTTGGTCTCTGATGCGAGTGGTGTTTGTGGAAGTGGCGGCAGTAGTAGAGGTGGGGATGGCGGTGATTGTTGGCATCGACGCTGTCGTTCGTAGTAGATCTGAAGCGCTTGTTTGGACAGTGAGTTGGGGTGACGAAGCGCTGTTGATGTCCGCCTTTCCTGTCGAGGAAACTGATCGCTGGGCGAGTTCTCCCAGAATCTCCAACGCATTGGCATGAGCCATTTGTTCGCGAGCGACTGGGTCGACGCATAACTTGAGTAGCACTGCGAGAGCACACTGTACGCTCTCGTCATTGTGGTGCAAACGCGCCATCTCGTGCACAATTGCACGGACACAATCAAAGCGAATCATAGCTTTGCGACAACTGACGACATCTGCGAGTTGCCAAAACGCACAGAGTGTCTGAAAGCAAACGTATTCGCTAGAATGCTGCATTAGATTCCGCAGCGTGTTCATGGTCTCGTTTTCGCCGAATTTGCTCTGGTTCATGCGCGTGGAGCACATGTTGTAAATGGCGCGGCCCAGCATGTCGACATCGTAGCCGGCTGTTCCACCGTGATGAGACGGCAAGGTGTTGCCATTGAGATTACTATTGCTGCTGTTGTTTGTTGTGGTAGCGGGCAAAGTGCTCGCACTGCTGCCATTGTTGTTGTTGTTGTTGGTGGTGGTGGTGGTGGTGGTGGTGTTGGAGCTGCTTCCATAGGCAACGACATGGTGATCCACGCTGATGCGCGCATGATCCACCAACGCATGGATCACATCGTCGACCCGCGGATAGGAATAGTTTGGACAAGTCAGATTGAACAACGCCACCATGCACATGTGCTCCGCTTGGTCACAACTTTTGCGGTGCTTCATGAGCCCCTCGAGACCTTTTTCTCGAACAAACACGGACTCAAAGGAATCCTCCATGGTCAGATTGGTGAGAATCGCGAGACAATTGTACATGACGCGTTTGTCCAGGTTGAGCGTGATGATATGGGTCGGAATCAACGAAAAAGACCCGTTGCTGAGAATCGCCGCGCGGCCCTCGCTCTCGTGGGACAAATGACACAGCGCCGCGATGCACGCGTTCAGCGTCGCCATGTCGCGCGTTCGACACAGTGTCATGATGCTTGGAATCACATTGTCGTTGAGCAACGTGGAACGCAGCGATGGGTTTGCGGCCATGGATTCAATGGCCAGCGCAAATTGGCTCTTGCGCTGAGACTTGATATTGGGGGTCTTGAGTCCTTCTCGTGACAGAGGCCGCCCATGGGAGCCGTCTTGATGAGCCACTGGCGCGAGTTTGACCCCAACGCGGTACTTTGCGCCACAGGAGCCACCGCTTTGGGTTCGCAGCATGTTGGATGTCGAAGAAGACGACGAGAGCTTGCCCCATTTGGAAGGAAGTCGCGAGAGATAAAGACTGGCTTCGCAATAAGTGCCACGCTGGGTGAACACGTCGCCTCGGTAATTGAACGGCAAGCGTTTTTCCAGCACGGGCAATGGGTTGGCGCGCACTGGCGGGGCTCGCGAAGACTTTGGTTGCCTGGCGCCATGGCGACCTGTCGTGGAAATCATTCGCGCAGAAGCATTGCCATTGCTGCGAGCAGTGCCGTTGCGTGCACTTCCTTTGGTGGGTTCGTTATAAAACAATTCGTCGAGCAGCGGATCCAATGGATTGGAATACGATTCCGGTCCGAGAATGCGCCGCGAAAAATTTTTGGCGGTCTTGCGCGACGCGTTTCTCTCCCAGAGCGGATCATGGTCCATTGCGAGTCCTTCGGAGGAGGGCCAGACCCACTAGCGCACAGCACGCCCTCCACTGGCAGACACGACCGAGTCGAGTGCGTTGATGGAGCCCAGGTGAGCTACACTTGAGTGCTTTGATGCAATCAAGCTCGTTCACCCAAGGGGAACTGCAATGCACCCTCAAAATAGACACTCGAGTCGCCAGCCATTCTGGACAATTATGATCATCCTTGCCCTTCGTCAAACAACCTGCGAGCAAACACCTTTCGGGATATTATCAAACGCTTTACAGATTGATTTCATTGATTCACAGCAGCGCAAGCAAACAAAGAATGTGGTTCTCCTCTCTTCTCTGACCTCCCATTGGCGTCTTCTACAGTGTTTAGACGTTCTACTCTACGCAAACGACGTGTCTTCAATCATCCATCGCTTCACTGAGCAAGAATCCACCCACAAGTCCAGCACCAACGCCCATGGCTACCGTGCCCGCACCAGCGCCACTTCTGCCACTGTCATGGTAATGGTGATGGTGTTGATTGCGGTCACAGTATCCGTTGTTCTCGTAGACGACGGTAGTGGTCGTCGCTGGTTGCATCATTACTGGAGCTGGTTGCATGACCACCGCGGAAGGCTGTTGCTGGACGACAACAGGAGGTGGTGGAGGAGGCGCCATCACTACTGGAGGCGGTGGGGGCGCACTCACGACTGCCATTGGAGCTATACGAAACACACAGAAACACTGTGAGATTCCACGTCTTTCAAGCCCCCACAAAGACGCCATCAACGCCATGTGTAGGTTACCTGACGCGTACACCGTTGTCTTGACTGGCTCTTGATACGTGGTCTGGCAAGTGGAGTATGCCACTGGCGCGGTTGCCGCTGCGTAGGCGACGCCTCCGCTAGCACCATGGCACACTTGGATTCGCAGATTGATTTCACCCGCATATCGATTGTAGTTGTTGAGCGGGAACCACTGGTCCACGATGTTGCCGTGTGTAAACATGTTGACAGGAAGATGGGTTTCACCAATCATCGCACTACACCCGACATTCCAAGTGTCGTTCAATCACGAACTGCACCTGTACAGTCCTCGAACAGAGAATCAAACAAACACAAACCTGTCCATAAAGTTCTTGTCTTTGACCAGGATGTGCACTTGTTGCATATTTGGATCGTGCACATCAAACACAAATCGTTCGTTCCAGTACGGCGTCCGGTCTGCATCCACACAACGAGATTCAGTTGGCAACCATGACGCCCACCCACATTAACCAAAGCATGGTGGTGACCATACGTCCATTGTCGTCGACTCGGGTCTTGAAGCTTCGGTGGCCCACAGAGATTTTGCAGTAGGGATCTTGACGACCAAACGTCTGTTTGTCCAGCAGATTGCGGGCGGAAACGACGCGCACGTGGAGTTCCATGTTGGTTTTTGTTTTTTTTCAATGGAGTCGAGCAGATTGCGCTGCTTTACTGGTGAGCTGTGGAGCTGTCGACCAATTGCGGAATGAGAGCTGGATCAAGGATCAGAAATGGCATTTTGGTGAACACGATCATGAGCTGGTTGGCAGCTGCGTGCTTGAAGCTTTTGCTCAAGTGACTCTCTTGACACGAGTCACACGTCTGACTGGGTTAACATGTCGCACTAGTGTAATGGCGTTATGCCACCCCTCACCAGATCATCACGACGGGTAGTCTACCGGTATGCCGAAACGGTATTCCTGAGCTCTTGCTCACTCATCAAGTGTCAACGCCCGACATGCTCAAGAGCTTTGCAAGTGGTGACCAAGTGGGCCAAGCACTTGGTGCATTTGTGGCCCAAAAGAGCCAGGAAGCCATCAACTCCCGAGGCAAATTCACCATTGCACTCTCGGGCGGATCGCTTCCTGCTGTGAGTTTTTCGCTTTGGTTTCCCGTTGAAGTGTCTTTGCTTGTGGTAGTTTCGGTGTCGTGGATGGCTGACCTTGTGAGCTGCTGCCCACCAGATCCTCAACAAGGGCCTTCAGAGTCTCGACAGCCAACGACTCGACTTTGCAAAATGGCACGTGTTCTTTGCAGATGAGCGCTGCGTTCCATTGGACCATCAAGACAGCAACTACAAGGCTGTCAAAGAAGCCATGCTGGACCATGTACGCCGTCGGCTCCTTGGTTGGGCTTTGCAATGCCTGTTGATCGGATCCTTGTTCTCGATGGTTGTAGGTGGCCATCCCAAGCGATCAAGTGTACACCATTGATGCATCGCTTTCACCTGAACAAGCTGCTAAGGATTACACCAACAAGCTGGCACAAGTGTTTGGCCCAGAGGTATCTTTGTGGTAACTCTGGTCGTCGCTGGGGTTGAAAGCGTGGGTGTTTGCACCGCAAACGCTTTCGGCTGGATGGACTCGAACAGCGTAGCGCAATTAACTGTCTTGTGATGCCAACAGCTTGCGCGATTTGACCTGATTTTGCTTGGAATGGGGCCAGATGGCCACACCTGTTCGCTGTTTCCCGGCCACCCACTGCTCAACGAGCATAAGCTTCAAGTTACTCACATCGAGGATTCGCCCAAGCCTCCACCACGCCGAATCACATTGACCTACCCAGTGGTCAACAACGCTCGCATTGTAAGTAATCTATCTGATGCCAGAAACACTCTGGGTCTTGCAGATCAGTTACTCACGTTATTGTGTCGATGCAGGTGGCTTTTGTTGCAACGGGCGAGAGCAAAGCTGCTCTTCTTCCGCATATGCTGGGACTGGAAAAGCGCGAGCAATCGCTTCCTGCAGCGAGAGTGCACCCCACAAGCGGCGAGCTGTTTTGGTTTGTGGATGCTGCGGCAGCGTCAAAGGTTCCAGCAAACTATCCAAAGATGTAGTGGAAGGCTGCTTTCGTTCACTGCACGATGGAATTCGATCCAGTAATCAATCACATTTGTCCGAACTGAACGCTGAAGCGGTCGTGCGGGGTGGTTTACTGTTGTTTTACTTCGATCTTGGCCAGCTAGTTTGAACAGCGCTCATCACTGCGTTTCTTGATGGCAAACACATTGTTGAATAGTCGAGGAAATGATCGTTTGCAGTTACCGCATGCCACGTGGGACGCTTCGCATCAACAAGAGCCATGTCAAACCTCGGAGTAGCTTTCGTATCCTTCAAGTGAGGTGGAGAGTGAGACCGGTGAACATCCACAGAAGATACCACTACCAGAAGCATGTTTTACCTTGTGATCGTTGTGGTCGGTGTTCTCGATGCTCTTGTGGTTGCCCGATCATCCAGCAATGGCCATTTGCGGGTAACAATTCTTCACCATCTCTTGGGGAAGGTGGTTCACCTTTGGAGGCTGCTGCCCATGCGTCACCTGAGGCTGACGCTGGTTCACCACGTGAGGATGATGCTGGAGCATCATTTGGGGACGCGGGTGGTTCATCATCTAAGGTTGATTGCGATTCATCATCTGCAGCAATTGGTGCTTGTTCATCATGACCTGTGGCTGAGCGGGGCTTGTCTGGGCTGTTGCTGTGACCGTGGATGCACAGGTTGCCGCACCTGCAGCTTGTTCTCATTCAGGCGGTCTCGTTCTGGCTGCTGGTTTTGTTGAACAACGATGACGGGGTGTCCGGATTCAATCGCTGGATTGGGAGCCATCAAGTGTCAGAAAAGCCACAACAAACATGCAACTAGAATCACTCACAATGTCCATTCCGAAAGCAACTGCGGTTAGCCATGGCAGTCCAATAATGGTGGTGATGGTGGAAGAAGCTGGGTCGTGCTTGAGCGTGAGGTGATGTTTTGAGGAGTGAGCGAGAAGAACGCCAAAGCGAAAGATCTCCTGTAGGACTCCCAACACAAGCAGGCTGGAGAAATGACAAGAAATGGACAGAAGACAACCGCACCATCCGCTCAGGTGGAAAGTATGCACCCGACGATGGGACACGCAAGCAAGTTGATTCGTTTGTATTCCGGCCGTGAGAGGAAGTCGATTCACTTGCGACATCACAAAGATCAGCCGAGCTGACACTGCCGACGCACGATGCGGATGAGACCAACGAACGACGGACGACGGACCGACACAACACAAAAGTCTCGCAAAACGATGATCGTTCCATTTCTTTCTTTCTTTGTCGAGAAAGAACTGTCGCATGCAGTTCTGTGTACACTACAAGAAGCATTTTGGTGCTTTAGGCCTTGAGGCCCTTGCTCTCTAAGAACGCCTTCTGGTTGGGTTCACGACCCAGGAAATCCTTCAACATGACGTTGCCATCGACAGTACCGCCGCGTGCGAGAATCAGCTCGCGATACGACAGTCCCGTCTTCTCGTTGAGCAATCCTTCCTTCAGGAAGCGCGACATGAACATGTCCATTGAGAACACTTCGCTCCACATGTAGCCGTAGTACTGCGGCAACAAACGAGAGAATTTGAGTCAGCATATCTCGTGAAGATACGTGGACCAGCACCATGCGCTGTCATTTCGTACCTGAGCATCGTATCCGCCCGCCAAATGGCCAAACGACGCAGCAAAGTTGGTGCCAGGCGTCGTTTCAATCATCATGATCTCCGATTGGAGTTCCTTGAGCAATTTAGCCGTGTCCGCCTTCGGAGAAGTGTGGATGCGCTGGTCAAAGGTTGCAAAGAGAATCTGACGCTTGCTGAGAATGCCAGTGTTGGCTTCTTTCGTGGAAATCACACGCTTGATCAGAGTATCCGGAAGGGGCTATGAACAATAATGGGTAAGACACAGAAGTCAATCCTCATCCCAAATACAAATACACGTTACAAGGAATGCGACGCTACCTCTTTGGTGACGTAGTGCGAAGAGAGTTGCTTCAAGGATTCCGCCTGCCAGCACCAGTTCTCCAGCATTTGGCTTGGGGCCTCCACGAAATCACGCTCCACGCTAGTACCAGAGAATCGTGGAATGTCGACTTCCGAGCAAATGCAGTGCATCACCTGAGCAGGTCAGCAAACCGTCAGATAACGAATTCGATTGCGTCACCAAGGCGAGCCGCTTACATGGCCAAACTCATGGAAGAACGTGACAACTTCGCTGTGACTGAGGAGAGAAGGCTTGGTCTTGGTCGGTGCATTGAAGTTGGCAACCATGGCGGCAGCTGGGGGCTACATAAAGACAAAGAGAAGTCATGAGTACACCACATGCCTAACACAACCGGAAAGCACTTGTATCTTTTGAAAGCGTACAATATGAACTCCGGAGGAGTTGGTGGCACTCTGTTCGAGAGTGAAACAAGCGGCGTGACCGTATTTGCCCTGTCGTGGGAATAGATCGAGATAGAAGTATCCCACAAGGTTGCCTTCTTTGCCCTTGCGGGTGTCGTGCACGGCGTACATCTTGACGGACGAGTGCCACACATGAGCATCGGTCACCTACAGCAGCAGAAACCATGGCGATGATGAGTACCACCGTTCTCAAGTGCGGTGGCGCAGAAAGCTATTCAGTACCTCGGTGAACTTGAGGCTCAGCAAACGCTGATACAGATTCAACAACACTTCCGTCACGTGGTCCAATGGGAAATACTCGCGAAGCTGCTGCGAATCAATCGAGCAGTACTTCTTGACGTATTTGTCCATGTAGTAACGCAAGTCCCACATGTTGATCTTGCCATCAAAGCGCCATCCGTTGGCATCGCATTCCTCCTTTTTCAGCTCAAGCAAGGTGTCCATCTCTTTCTTGGCGAGTGGCACGAGCTTGCTGTCGATCTCAGACAAGAACTTCTTGACAGCCGCTGGGTTTTTCGCCATGCTGAGAGAGAGAGAGAGAGAGAGAGAACACCGATACCGATTCAGTAAGAAAGGAATCGAGTCAATATGATGGTCATCACTCACCGAACAGCCAGAATGTACGCCGAGTGGGTCTCGTAGCCCAGCGTCACAGCGGTTTCGTGACGAAGACGCACCAATTCTTCCAAAATGGAGGTGTTTTGGTTGATGCATCGACTATTGAACGCGGATTCCACAGCTTTTCGCGTCGACGCCACTTCACACGTATCGAGGATTGGGAACACGGTGGGATACGACAGTTCCACCTTGAGTTTGCCATCGGGGCCCTTTTCGAGTGCCTCAATGAAGTCCGAAGTCAGTCCCTTGAGTTCCTCCAGGGAGAAAAACAATTCAATTTTCTCTTCCGACAGATTCTTCTGGAATTGGATGCCCAAATTCGCCATTTTCTGCTTGGCATCCTGCACTTTTTTGCGCTTGGCCTCGTCCAATTGCAGGCCATTGCGTTCAAAGTCTTCCACCTCCTTGGTCACGTAGCGAGCCTGGACAGTGCTCAAGGTCTATCGATGCACAGAATCCACCAGAATGCTCCCATTCAATCCATCCACCCTGCCAAATCCAAACACACCATCACCATAACACCCCACTGACCTTGAACTCTTCGCTCTGAGAAAGCGCCTTGAGCACCTTGTACACGTCAATGCGCATGCCACGTTCGACGTTGAAATTCTCAATTTTCTGGTCGGCATCGGTGCAGGCATCCCGAATAGCTTTGATGGGCGACGTGTGGCCCAAAAAAGTCACATTGGTCACGCGTGCCATCAATTCCACGTCCAAATCGATCAGTTTTTGGGCCGAATTGGCAAAAGTGACTTGGTCCAGTGGCACGTGGGCCACTTGGTCGTCGACTTGCTTCATCAGGTCCAGAATCTGCTGGGTTTCCTGTTGGATGGCCTGCACCGACAGGTCAAAGCGCAGACGCGTGAGCAATTTGCGTTGCTCGCGGCGCTTGTGCAGCTGGTTGCGTTTGTACAATACGCCAGCACCAGCCACCACTGCGGCGACGGTAGCCGTGACCATCACGAGTTTTTTGGCCTGGTCGCCTCGATTGCTTGCCGTCAACATCGCTCTCTCTCTCTCTCTCTCTTCCTAAAAGTCTTTTTCGTACGGATGGGGGTGGGCGCCACGCTCTGGGAACCTCCAAGCCACTCGCAAAGTGAGAAGTGAGCGGAGTCTCCACCAAAGCCACCGACCGCCCCAACCGACAGGGCAGTTCAGGCAGGCAGTCAACCGGACAGACACACACAAGAACTTTCCACCCCACCACACAAGAGCCAAAGCCAATCAGAAGCCGTGGAGAACGGGTTTTGACCAATCAGCCGAGAGTAGGAGTGATAGTCATATCTTTTGGCGTTGAGTTGTCGTTGATGTGTGGGGTGGTGGTTGGGTTGCACTTACGGTAGTATGTACGGTACTGGCGTGGTGTACCACCAAGACGACAGTAAAGATGACGGTGCAGATGACGGGAGGATGACCAGAAGAGCAATGTTGCAGTTGCTGTTCTGCCTTGATGATAGAGTCCTAGAGAGTGATTCTTTGGTTGTGCCATGCCGCCATGCCGCCCTGAGCACGATCAGAGCTTTGCAGTTCATCTCCCATGGAACCTCGTGTCAATGGTCTCTCTCTCTCTCTCTCTCTCTCTCTCTCCCTCTCTTGAGGATGACTTGACCTGACTGACCGACCACGTGTTCTTCGCTTCAACTCACCGCCAGTCATCTCTTTGTATCCTCATCGTGACCGCCAGCTGTCCTGCTGCCCTCTCAATAGATGCAACTTGACGTCAGCAACGCGACGAATCTTCAACCAAAGGCGCCACCCTCTGGATGGGTGGATGGCCCACCTCAAGTGAACCTCATCAGGTTGCTTCTATAGGCAGAATTCACGGAACCGAACTCCGCGATGTTCACTGTTGAACTCGAGTTGTCGTGGTTGCACGGGATCCCAGGCGTTTTTGCGCTCGGTGAAGAACGACGGGTGGGCGCATGTGGTATTGAATAGGTTTGATGTCCAATCCGAATTGTGCAGCAACTCAACCAGCACGGTGACCAAGTCGATCGATGATCAGGCCCGTGAAACCTGACGCACAAGCGCATCTCGCGGTACGCAACCAGAACAAGCACGAAAAACGCACGCACAATAGTTGTATTTGTCAACTCGACTCTTACTACAACAACTCAGTGGCGATTCCGATCACTTGGCATCGGGTTTGTGGGTCTCTAACCACCCCATATAGTCGTCTATCAGCACGGGCCAGGCTTCATTCTCATCGTAACAGCTGTAATCGTCTTTGACCTTGACCATAAAGTCCAGCAGCAGATCCCACGTGTCCTTTGTGATGCCTCGGCACGAACAAGACTTGAGAAACTCCAACCATTCTTTGGTTTTGGGGAACTGAGGCAGCAACAACAGCTCCCACATTGCTACGGCGATGTCCAGACTCAGACTTTTCTGGCCCTGCTCTTTTGCAAAGCCAAAGCAAAACGAATAAAATCGCTTGTACGCACTGGAATCATTCAGTAACTCGCGAAGACTCGGGATTCTGTTTTGCAACTCGGAGGGCGTTTCGCATTGCAGTTCCGTCATGCCCGTACAGAATTCCTTTCGCGTGTACACACACATGGTGTGTGCTTCCATTTTCCATGATATCAACAGAATCGCTACGTCCTGCGGATCCACCTGGATGTCTTCGCAGAATCTTAAAATGCCATCTTCACTCATGGTATCCACGTCATCTTCGTCTGTTCCCAGCAACGGTGATTCGTGTTATTCCTCAAAGCGATTTGTGTGTCCTTGAGAGAGAAGAAAAACTCTCACTCACCAGCATACTGATCAAACCACTTGTTGATTGCTTCACTATGGGAAGAAAATTCATGAATGAGCTTTGGGTCAGTGGAGATGCTTCAACAGACATGCATCCATAGAGAGACAGCAAGGTAAGACCAAGCAGAATACTCAGATATTGCACACACCTCGACACCGCGCTTTTACGGTCACTGTGGCCATTGGATCCGGTACTATCTCCCCCAGACGCGTAGTATTCATCAACGGCTCGCATGAGATCCCAACTGAACATCTCGAGATACGACCGCGCTGTCTTGTCGCTAACGATTGCAAGTGGGTGGGTCAGCAACGCAGCTGTTCACAAAGCGAACAGTGGTGATGATTGAACGCACTGTGCATTGGTGGTGCTCTTGAAGGCCTCGAGCTTTCGTCTCTTGTCACTACTGAGCATTCTTGTTTAGTGCGCTTTGTCGCCCTGCTTGTCTGCCTGGCTCTTGGTGGGCAGATTGTTCTCTTTTGATGGACTCTTGCAGCTTAGATGATTCCCACTTTCTGAGGCACAATATGCACCACACCACACCTACCCCAAATTTGTGTACAGCACATAATTGTACCAGTTTGGGTTTGGGTACCTGGTACGCTCTTCTTCCCCAGTTTTCAGCCAATCCGGGATCGCCACCAGGACAATCTTCATGTGGTCCACCCCACGCAAGTGTCGGTTTCGTGTCAACACGAAGGATCGACCATAAGAAGATCATCCCATCGGGAGCAAGTGGAAGGTCAACGATGCCGTTTGAAGCAGTGGTGTGTGGGTTGCCGTCCAATTCCTATGCGTTCACCAACTGCGTGTACGTCAACTACGATGACTTCATGAACATGGTGCGAGAAGTCCCCCAGGGACTGACCACCAAGGAAGAACTCAAAGACTATGGGCTTAACGTCTGGCTGCAGCGCAAGTTTGTGTTTTGCGCGAGACCCGAGAGACAAATCGCCGCCGGGCAAATCGGCGTCGGCGGTCTGCAGCGAATGTGCACCTCTCTGCCCAACAACCAGCCCTGCCAGATCTCGGTGTACATCCCGGCCACGTCCAAATCGGTGTTGAGCCAAATCAATTTTGAGATTCAGGCCGTACTGACCCGCGGACAACCCAATGAGACCAAGACCGTCGACTGCACTTTGCTCAAGAACGAGTTTGACACGAAATACCGCAACCAAGTGTTTGCGGTTGGCCAGCTCTTGCCCGTCGATTGTGGCGGTATCCCATTGCGCGTGCAAGTCACCAGCCTCGACACCGTGGATGCCGATGAACTCAAGAAAGGGTCCTCTTTCGGCCCGCAAGTAGGATCACTGGTGAAAGGCGCGATTATCACTTTTTCGAAGGCCAAAGATGCACCTGTGAAACTCACCAACCAAAACTCGGGCGCCACCAAATCGGTCTTCAAGCCCGAATTTGACTTTGCCAAACTGGGCATTGGTGGTCTCGACAAAGAGTTTAACGACATTTTCCGTCGCGCCTTTGCGTCTCGACTGTTCCCAAATGATGTCATCAAGAAGCTCGGTATTTTCCATGTGCGTGGCTTGCTCTTGTTTGGGCCACCTGGGTGTGGTAAGACTTTGATTGCAAGGAAGCTATCCCAGGCGCTGACCGCCAAAGAACCCCAGATCGTGAATGGTCCAGAGATTCTCGACAAGTTCGTCGGTGAATCGGAGCGAAAGATTCGTGAACTGTTTGCCGATGCCCGCCAGGACCAAGAAGAACATGGTGATGACTCTGAATTGCACATCATCATTTTCGATGAGATCGATGCCATTTGCAAATCTCGTGGTAGCAGTCGCGATGGCACGGGAGTCGGCGATAGTGTGGTGAACCAATTGCTCACGCAGATCGATGGTGTCGACAGTCTCAACAATGTACTCGTGATTGGTATGACTAACCGGAAGGATATGCTCGATGAAGCTCTGTTGCGTCCTGGTCGTTTTGAAGTGCAGATTGAGATCAATCTGCCCGATGAGAAAGGGCGAGCTCAAATCTTGAAGATTCACACCGACGTCGCGCGAAACAACGGTATCCTGCACCCAGCCGTGATCGCAGATCTGGACAACTGCATGGATCCAAAAAAGCTTGTCAACAACGACCCAGAGTATAAGAATCTTGTGGCTCGCACGAAAAACTTTACTGGTGCCGAAATCGAAGGTCTCGTCCGAGCTGCCAACGCGCATGCCCTGTCGCGAGGAACTGATGGCAAAACTTTCCACGCCATTGCGAATTTCAAGCCAGAGATTCGCATGGTGGATTTTGACATGGCGCTGGAAGAAGTCAAACCGAAGTTTGGTGTGTCGAGCGATCAGTTATCGTTGTATTACAAGAACGGCCTGATCGAGCATGGTAAAGCGTTTTTGGATGTGAAAGAAGCGCTTGGTCGTATTTTCGAGCAAGTTCGACACAACGACAAAACAAACCTCATGTCGGTACTTTTGCATGGCGAACGCGGTGCGGGCAAGACGGCGCTGGCCACGTATTGTGCCGTGGCAAGTGAATTCCCTTTGGTTCGACTAATCAAGGCCTCCGAGTTGATTGCTCGCGCAGAGAATGCGAAGTGTTCGTACATCTACAATGTCTTTGAAGAAGCGTATCGATCCCCGTTGAGCGTGATCATTCTCGACGACATCGAACGACTAATGGACTATGTTGGTAAGTTAAATCACATGCCGATAACCCTCATGCACGTTGAATTGACATGTGTGATTGCTGTTCGGTATGTAAACAGGTATGGGTCCTCGCTTTTCCAATCTCGTGTTGCAGGCCCTGATGGTGCTGGTTCGCAATCCTGTGCCAGTCGACGGTCGTAAACTCATGATAATTGGCGTCACCTCGAATTATCCAGCAATGCGGTCGTTGGAACTGGCCGAAGTGTTTGATCTCTGCCTCGAAGTGCCTCAGCTCACGAAGATGGAAGAGTTTGATACCGTGCTGACCCACATCGGACTGCCGGTGACCGACGGCGAGAAGCGCAACATCGTAGAAATGCTCTCGGCGCATCCGATTTCCATCAAGAAACTGCTTCTGATCACGGAAATGGCCAAAGAGGATGTGGCCAATTCATCGGATGGCATGATCACTTGCGATCGGTTCATTGAATGTGCCTACAAGTTTACACTCTAGGATGGTGCTGTTACCTTCACGATTCATAATACAATACCCAGAAAGAGCTGTTTGTTCTGTTTATCGCCAGAGTAACGTGTTTACATGTGTGTCTATACGGACAAATCGACCATAGGTTGCTTCATCATCAATGCCCCCCCCCCCCCCCCATTTACTGTAGAATGGTGGGTGGTGGTATCCTCATCAGGCAGACATTTTGACCAATCAGACGTCGCCCCCAGCGCTTCCAACTTCGCTTCCACTTCTTCAACCAGCGTGGAGAAGGATTCCCATACAATCCCCAAGTCAATTCTCCAAAGAAGACAGCAGCATCAGAATGGGCAAAAAGAACAAGAACAAACCGGAAGACAAAGAGAAGAAAGCGGCAGCCTCCAAAGCCAAACAGGAAGAAGAGGCAGCTTCGGCGATGAAGGACGACGAGCAGGAAGAAGACGAGGAAGCAGTCTCAATCCAGGACGCTGCTGGTGAGACCCTCGGTCTCCCTCCCCCCTCCCATCCCTGGCTGTGGCCGATCAAACAAGAGTGAGGTGGATGATCCAACAGCTAACTTGAGGACTTGGTGTGCAGAGAAAGTGGACAAGGCGCTGAAGCGCCGGTCATCGATTGAAGATGTGCAGAAGGCTGGCATCATGAGTACGTGATGGTCTTTTGCTCTTCTCCTGCTTTGTCTGACTGGCGGATCGCTGATGCTGTTGTTTGTACTGCTACCACGTGGGGTGGCTGCGCCAGAGACGGAAGAAGACATGAACAAACGCGCCGAAGTGGTGGACAAAGTGGCCGGCATGTTGGAGAGTCGACCGAGTCAGGAAGAAATTCATGAGAAGAACGAGCATATCATCAATCCCACCGGTGACCGCATCCCATCGCATCTGAGATTCCCATTGGACCCAACTCAAGGGTAGTTATTGCTCATACTGTACCTCCCGCTGTTACTTGGCCACTGTCTAGGAGCGAGTCGTCGCTTGTCCGGAGCGCTGGCGTCAACGGCCAAGAGCCTGGAAAAGAACATCACGGCCGACAAGATTGATCGGCATCTCAATTCCCGTCCCGAACCGACCGATCTGGAGCAAAAGAATGTGCTCAAATCCACTTCTGTGGCGCCGACGTTGCAGCACGTTCAGGAGAAACTCCAGCGCCAGATGAACACGGATGAGCTCTCGCACCGTCTGGAAAGCCGGCCCGACAAGGATGAGCTGAAAAAGCAGGGCATTGAGTTGAATGGTGACGCATCCGACGTGTCTGAGGGGGAAAGTGGCAACAAGTGATACTAACCCGCGCGCGTTGGTTGTTTGACATGGATCTGGAGCAGAAGCTGTGGCGCCGAGTCTGCAAGCGACTCAGGGCAGATTGCAACGTCAGTTGCATGCTGACCGCGTGCACCAGCATTTGGAGAAGCGTCCTTCATTGACGGAGCTGACCACTCAGGGAGTGATTGACCGTAAGTGAAGATCAGCGCTTGGAATCGTTTGACCAACACAGAATGATGTCCTTTTGATCGATTTGTTTCCTTTTGTGTTGGCTTTTGAACTCAGAATCGAGTGCACAGTTGGCTCCTCGGCTGTCTGCCGCTGCGAAAAAGCTGGAGCGAAGTCTGGTGCAGAGCCAAGTTTCGCATCTGCTTGAAGGACGACCGGACAAAGGCGATCTCGTCACGCACAACATTCTGGAAGGTTTGGCGTTGATCGCATTATCTGTACCAAAGGAAGCGCAATGGAATCCTTCTGACTTTGTTATTTCTTGGGCGTTGAACCCCAAGATACGGACAACGTTTTGGCTCCAGCGCTGCAGGGCACCAAGCATCAGTTGGAACGTCAACTCACTGCCGATCAACTCGCGCGTCACCTTCGCAAGCGCCCGTCTCTTCAAGAATTGGAAGATAAAGGAATCGTTGACGGTAGGCTGAGAATCTCCTCGTGCCTCTCATGAATTGATCTCACTAGTGTTTACAGAAGGTGAACTGGGTGATGATACTCCTGCGCTTGTCAGCAAGAAGTGCATGCTTTCGCAACGCTCACGCTATACGTTGGCGCTCAAGGCCACAACGCGAATCGCTGCAGATGAACTGATCTCAGCTGAAGAGAAGGCGCGTTTGAAAGATTTGATTTTGAGCGACGACGAAAAAGTTGTGGCTGCGATCGAATGCTACGAACTGGACCAGGACATTGAGGAATTGCTCGATACTCTTTATCGGGTCGCCAAAATCGCGACGGCGAAATAAAGAAGCAGGAAGAAAAGGTTTCTTTCTTGCTTCTTTTTTGACCCGGTGGTTCATTTCCAACAGAGAACTGCTGAGGTTTTTGGCCACCAAACTCGTCCAAAAAAGAAGAAAAAGACCCAACAAAGGAAGAAGAAGAAAACTACTAAAACAAATCGATGAGTTTGCAACATGAAGGTCAGTTTGTGGACAGCTTTCTGCTTGCTTTTGGTGATTGATAAGGCCCTTTGGCAAATGCACACAAGCGAGGCGATGGGATCCCACAATGGATTTGTCTTAGTGGTGTTCCTGGTGCGTCGACGCTTTGAACTTGTCAACTGCTTTGTGGATTTCGCTGTTTGGCACCCAGCAAGCACACGCATGACCATCCGTATTGGTTCAATGTACGCCCAATGATTCAGTTGCATCAGATCACTCACGGCAATTGAAGAAGTGCGTCGACCATGCCGAAGAAATCGCGGTTTTCGATCGCAATGGCGCGAACAGATTCTTGCTGAGGATTCTGGAGCCACACGGAATATAGCAACAAGTGGCCATTGCGCTCCAGGAACCGGACGATCGCCATGTCTCGATCTTTTTGGGATTTGTGAAGCGATTCGATACAAGTGTACACCGAAGGTGGCGAACAACTGTTCTTATCACGTTGCCAAGCAGCTTCGTCGTGGAAAGCAGCATACAGGGTCGTGACGTTTCGCATCAAGAGCTTTTGATGTGCCGATACGACCTGCAATAAACGCCCGACCAGAGTTGTTAATCCAATGACAACAAAAGACATGAAGGAGCAGGATCACATCGGAAACGCACACTCGCATAGTCTTGTGTGAAGAACCACCCGGGCAGCTTGGCCGGATCCATTTTCAAAGCAGCTGCGATCTTGACAACGATATCGTTTGTCGCCGATACAGTGTCTTGATGCCATCCAAACGAACCCAGCACTTCTTCGACCCTTTTGCAGGTATTATGCACAAACCATGCGTTATATCAATGCGTGTTTTCACGAGAACCAGCACTGGGCTATGTCTTACATGAGACTCGCATCAAAAGACGGGTCGTCCAGCACTTTTTTGAACGCCTGGATGCTCTTGCATGCGTTTTTGTGGAGAGGGAGCGCTGCCGTCTGGCATTCTTGGTTGCAAAAGATAGCTTCTTGGCACAGAGAGCATTTCTACGCAAAGATGAGACGGGAACTCAGCATCAGAACCATTGAAAAACGAGTGTCGGGATTGGTCGATTTGTCACCTGGAGATGCGAAACATCGACCAGTTTTTTGCGGCAGTTCTCGCAGCCCCATCCAATCTCCCATTTCGCTTTATCGTGGTGGTGGTGATGGCTGCTCTCGTGCTCATGTGCTTCGTGCTCATGGCAGTCTGATTTCTTCTCGTTGTCGTGCTCGCATCCGTGGTCATGGTCACGTTTGTGTTGATCTTCACACTGTTCCGACTTGCGCTCGTGTTGGCACCCATGATCATGGTGTTCTTGAGCACCTCCGTGATCGTGT
The DNA here is from genome assembly GCA_027475765.1 of Paralagenidium karlingii. Taxonomy (NCBI): domain Eukaryota; phylum Oomycota; class Peronosporomycetes; genus Paralagenidium; species Paralagenidium karlingii. The sequence continues at coordinate 24,088 of JAMFLO010000405.1, forward strand.
CGATGCTCGTGTTCGCACCCGTGGTCATGCTGTTCGTGCGCACCTCCGTGAGCATGGCCATGATCATGTTCACAACCGTGATCATGCTGCTTTTGCGAACCTATGTGACCATGTTTCTCCTCATGCCCGTGCTCATTCTCATGCTTGCATCCATGGTCGTGCTCAGATTCATGCGAATGCCCGTGGTCATGGTCACATCCATGAGCGCCATGTTCTTGACGATGCTCATGCTTACAGTCGTGTCCGGGTCCATGATCATGCTCACCATTTGGTTTTTCGTGGGCATGTTCACACCCATTCTCATTTTCTTTTCGCTCGTGCTCGTGTTCATACTGCTGGTCACACGAGTGTTGTTGCTCTTGGACTTTTCCAGACTGCTCTTCAGGCTCATGATCGCAATGGGCATAGTGGTCCTCTTCCGCGCGCAGCTCCTCTTTCGCTACATGATTGTTACATGGCTCTGTCGTCTCTTGATGACCATGTTCATGCTCTTTTTGGGCGGGTTCTTCTGGTTTGATGAGTTCATGGATGGCGTCGACGCTTTTCACAGGCTCTTCGTGCAGAGGAGCATCCAGCAGTTTCAACAGAGTTGCTTGAAAGTCTCCACTGGTTTCTCCGCTGATCCTCTCGCGAAGTTCTTGGCCGTACAACTTTTGATACGCGTCTTTGATCTGCGGCAGGACACCTTGATAGCGCACAATGACCGTGATCAAGGCGAATTCATCCGTGCCGAGTCCTTTCATGGTCTCTTCAAACTGTTCTGCCAGCAGCTCAAACGGCTCCATCTTGAGCCGCACCAGGTAAATCAACGCGCGTTTGCCATTGCCGCTGAATTCTTTTTCAATGGCTTTGATGATGGTGCAGCCATGTCTTTTCACGTAGCAGTTGTTGATGGCGATCAAGTGTTGCGCGGGATTGGTCACGAGGACCTTGACAAACGCTTCTTCGTTGGTGCCGATCTTGCCCTGACCAGCATTGTATAGCGCCGTGGCATCTTTTTCGGCCTGGTCGTCCGTGTGCACTGCATTGTTGAAGTCCTGAACACTTTCTTGCAAGCACTCAATGATGATTTTCTTGAGTTCCCCGCCGAGTTCGGCATTCAACGTAATGGTGAGATCTTTGCCGGTCAGCTGGAAAAACGACTTCTTCAACAAGTCCATCTCTTGGTTCGAGCGGCCCACGAGGATCTAGATTGCAGCCACGCAATGAGCATCATTGGAACGTGTGGTCAAGAGGTCATGATGACAACCCAGTGAGCGCACGGCTTGCCCACTTTTCATGTTGGTTGTGGTTTTGCGCGATGCTTAATGCGCCAACAGACAAGAGAGACAACATACCGGGAACACCGTTGTTTCGGTGGTGCCAATGCCTTTGGTGGCCTCATGTAGCAAATGGGCTTCGGCTTCTGGAAGCGACTGGGAAAGCAACACGAGCAACTTGCTAAAATGACCGGAAGTCTCGCTCTTGATGACGTCTTTGAGCGCTGTGCCATATTTCTCTTTGTAGCGCAACACGATCAGCAAACGCAACTCGGGACTTCTCGCACCCATAATGTTGATGAGCGCTTGCTCATTGGTGCCGAGTCCTTCACATGCTGAGTGGAGTTGGTCGCAGTACTCGTCGACTTGACGTGGAAACGTGGGCAGTGGGCCCGAAAACAAACTCGCGGTGGAAGGCGCATAGAGAGTGACCATTTAGCAGATGTTGCTCGCTCGCTCTTTGTTGGCTTTTGAAATGGTGGCGCTTGGTGCGTTGACTACTGCGTTGTTGTCAGTCGCCCACTGGCTTGAAACGGAACAAAGCTTGCGTAGAGAGCACCGGCGAGGAGATTGTTGATGAGGTACCCAGCAGACAAAAGGCAAACAAAAAAACCCCAGCGCACGACAAGAAGTGAACGAACCAGCGTGAAAACGGATTCGAAGGGTTGGCAGGAGCGTGTCGTTTCGATAACGGCCGTCAACGATCGCATGGTCATCGATGTAACGCTTGCTTCGCAAAGGATACCACACATAATGCTTCGTGGATCAAACAGGAGTAGGATTAAGAGACTGCAAGGCATCCATCGGACGCTGCGGTGCCTCATTCATTTGATGAAAAACAAGATCCTTCATTGGGCATGAATCTATTGGCTTGGGCATCACGACGTCGAACGGTTCTTGCTCACTTTGCTGCCATGAAGGTATCAATGCCATCGTGGATCTCACTGCAACCATTTGTCAATCACAAATACAGTAAGCACAAGACTCAACAACCCAATCAATCGAGAAATCTGAAGCGACTTTTTGAACTTACGGCAATTGAAGAAGTGTGTCAACGATGCCAAAGAAGTCGCGCATCTCTAATGGCATGGATTGCGTTGCTGGCGCTTGAGGATTCTGCAACCAAATGGAAAACAGAAGAAGTTCGCCTTGTTGTTGAAGAAAAGCTGTCATCGCTTCCTGTCGTTTTGGGTGGGCAACGTGCAACGAATCGATGTGGGTGTAGCTGGATCTTGGAAAACTCTCCTTGTCGCGATTCCTGGGGGTGGTGGTGGTGCGACACGGAAAGAGTTCAACAAGAACAGTTGGTCAGATGATTGCTTCCTTGCACCCAACACTGCACATATATACCGCATCAGACTCCGTGTTTACCATGCAGATTCATCGCGCAGAACGGCGTAGAGAGTCAACACGCATTCGTTGAGCCGCTTCTGGGCGTCTTTGTCAAGCTATCGTTCCATTAGACACCAGGTCCATGACAGATAGATCAGTAAATAATCAACCAAGAAGAGAGAGAGAGATGGTATAATAGCACTCACCGCAGTAATATCTCTGGTGTAGAACCATTGCGGAAGCTTGGAAGGGTCCATTCGCAACATGGTGGCGACAGTTTTGGCTTTCTCGTCTGCTGCATGCGACTCATTCTCGCTGTTGCATCCAAACGCCTGCATTGTGGTGTCCACTCTGCTCACAAATGTAGAGAATAGCGCGGCAGGTGAGGAATATGCATCATAGTGGGTACGCCAGATCTCGTCGGCCACGTGATGCTGCATCCTGTTTTCCACTCACAAGCTGTTTGCATCCAGAGCAGTGTCTTCCAGTACTTTCTTGAAGCATTGGAGAATGGAACATTCGCGTTTGTGACTCGCCCATGCGCTCGTCTGGCATTCTTTACGACAAAACAGCGCTTCACGACACAGCGAGCATTTCTGAAAGCATTGCAATTGCCCGATCGACAGTGGACCACCCCAACACCAGCAAAATCAGCCCAACTCGTGCATCAAAACGGTCCACAAGACGCTTTGACAAGCCGTGTGCACGTACCTTCAAGGCTTTCAATTGCTCCATGTCGTCCAATTTGTTGCGACAGGCCTCGCAGCCACTTCCGATGGTCCACACTTCGCCGCCATGCAGTTTCTAAAGAGAAAGCGATGCGGTTGGTCAGCACAAAGAGCCCCATTTTTCCAATTGCCATCGTCCGGCGCACTCACAAAATGGTCCAAGAGACGACTTTCCGCCTCGCTTGTGGCTTCTTCGCACACCTCATCATAACTCTTGGGCTCCATTGGGGCCAAATGGTTGGCGAAAAGCAGTTGGTAGTAGAAGCCCGTCCACTATTAGAGCGGATTTATGGGACGAGAGTGCTCCGACAAGGTTGAAGTCAACCGTCCGTCGAAGTTAGAGCAGTCGACCCTCGCGTCCCGCTGGTTTCACGACGACCCGACGTGCAACGTCATGGACGAATTGATGGAAGACTGTTGCAGTGTTTTAGCCAGTCGTGTGGGCGCATCGCCATGGATCGTTTCTCGTATGAGTTGGCATATGCATGGTGGATTGCACCAGAATCAGCTGCCATAGACGAGAATCGCATCCTCCGACGTGCCTTCGCAATGGGAAATCATGGAATGACCATGCATCGATGGTTGGACTCGATTTCGCCCCCTCCCCCCCCCATCATGACGACGCCTGCAGAAGTCGAGCTGATGGTCACAGCAAGCCCAAGCGAGTGGAAAACGTTGCACCGCGACATGCATGGATCTTCGACTGGAATGAGTCTAGGAAACCCATCCAACAACAACAAAAACCTCCGTCGTGACCAGCAGATCCTTCACTTCGTGGCAAGTTGTCGCCACAAGCGTCATCTCTCGGCTCCTGTTCCGTTTTGATCAATCCAAACAGCACCACGTAGTCCTCATAGAATCAAGCGTCGCGATTTCGACCCGAGCGAGATCCTCATTTATATCACGATCGACGGAGAAGTGGCTTCGATCACCGTAACAGTCGCAAATGGGCTGGTGGCGATCGTCAGGCAGACTCTGGTGCGACAGATATAGCACTGGTAGGCTTCGATGCATGAGACTGAACGTCATCGGGGCCTTTCCCATTCCTGACGAAGCATGGAGAAACACAAATGGATTGAGTTGTTCACTTCCGGTGCACGTTTCCTTTCACTTTTGCCGCCACTCGATGAAGATCCAGTCGGTGGCTCCAGAAGAACCCAGTCTCGTGCCACCGAGAATCACTCGGGCAGGGGCTCACTCAGTTGTCAACAATCACTAGGAAAAAGATAATGTGTCTCCATTTTCCTGTGTTATTGCACCGTGTTTTCTTTCACTTGCTCGGTGCCATAGTAAAACTCGTAGAACAATTGCATCAACGGCGGCTTCACATAATGAAAGCTGATGGTGTCTGGAGCACAACAACCGACGCCGTTCTGCCATCCGATGCCATTGTGGTCCGAAAACCAATTGTTCTCCTCATAGATTGAGTCGTAGACTTCTTTGTTGAAAGCGTTGGGATCGTGAGGCTTGAAAAACAGCTCTTTCGGGTCGTACTGGTGGAACCGCTCGCGCTTTTGGTCGTCGCGTGT